>CM066328.1:182663650-182918650 GCA_033807585.1 Hydrophis major
ATCTGCCTTGGCAGCCATAAGGGGTGCCCTGCATAGTTCCTGGCGTACACCTGGTCTTCCAGGGTGAATTCCCTGGCATGGCTGTCAGAGGCTAGTGGCATGCTGGGAGCCTAGTGGGGGTGCAACCTGTCCAGGGTGGTCCTGAGGCGCCTGCCCATTAACAGTTCAGCAGGGGACTTGTTGGTGGAAGGGCACGGGGTGGCATGTTGTGTGAGTAGTTGATAGTTTGGCATGCCAGTCTGCCTGGCCCAGCTTGGCCAGAACTTCCTTGGCAGACCTGACAGCCCTTTCTGCCATTCCATTACCTGCTGGGTGAAAGGGGGCTGTGAGAGCGTGTCTGATGCCCAGATTAGCTGTGAAGATGGCAAACTCGTTAGAACTGAATTGGGGGCCATTATCTGAAACTAATGTGTCAGGAAGTCCATGAGTAGCAAACAGTCTGGTCAAGGCCCTTGTGACAGCCAGCGTTGTGGTGGAGGGTAACAAGGCTACTTCAGTCCATTTGGAAAATGAATCTACAACCACCAGGAATGTCCTCCCTTGTATGGGACCAGCCAGGTCTACATGCAGCCTGGCCCAAGGGGCCCCCAAATCTTCCCATTTGGTTGGAGCAGCTGCTGATGGGGCTGCTCTTGTTGCCTGGCAGGGCTGGCACGTGTTAACCCAGTTGGCAATCCGGGCATCTAATCCTGGCCACCAGACGTAGCTGCGGGCCAAGGCCTTCATTCTTACGATGCCAGGGTGACCCTCGTGCAGTGCCCTTAAAACTGGTTCTTGCAAGATGGGTGGTATGACCACCCTTGTCCCCCATAACAGGCAGCCCTGTAGTGAAGAAAGCTCCTGCCTGCGGGTCTTAAATGGCATGAATTCAGGGGCGAACTGAATGTCAGGCCACCCCCTCCCTATCCAGTCCAGGACTTGGGAAATAACACGGTCCCTCTTGGAGTGTGCAGCAATATCCCCAGCTGAGACAGGTAGGTTAAGTTCATTGCAGTCGAAGATTGCATGGATGGGAGCTGGGTCCTCGACTGTGATGGCAGGGGGCATCTGCTGAGGGCATCAGCATGGCACAGGTTCTTCCCCAGGCGATGTACCAGTGTGTAAGAGTAGGCGGCCAGAAATAGAGTCCATCTGGTCATTCTCGGGGATAACACCTGTGGGGTTTGCTTATCCCCAGCTAGCAGTCCTAATAGAGGTTTGTGATCTGTTACAAGTTCAAAACTATGGCCATAAAGGAACTCATGGAATTTTTTTACAGCGGCCACAGCTGCTAAGGCCTCCTTATCGATCTGACTATAGTTCCTCTCTGCAGCGGAGAAAGTTCTCGAAAAATAGGCAATGGGTGCCTCTGATCCATTTGAGAGCCTATGGCTCAATACAGCTCCTATACCAAAAGGTGAGGCATCAGAGGCTAACACTAGGGACAGGTTTGGGTTACTGAACCAACACAGAGTTTGAAGTTAAGAGAGACTTCACTGCTTGGAAGGCGTGGGCTTCCCTTTGTCCCCATTGCCATGGGGCTTTCTTATCTAGGAGCCTATGTAGGGGTTCAGCTACAGAGGCTTTGTGAGGCAAAAAGGAAGCATAAAAATTAAGGAGTCCCAAAAAGGCCTGCAATTCAGTTTTGTTAGAGGGAGTGGGTGCCTCGTGAATAGCCCTAACTTTACTCTCTATGGGGTGAATTCCAGATGCATCAATTCGATAACCCAGGAAGTCTACCTGTTTGGTGGCAATGGTGCATTTGTCTTTTTTCAATTTAAGCCTGTTTTGCCTAAACCTGTCAAGGACAGATCTCACTCTGAGTAAAAGTTGTGTTTTGTTGGTGGCAGAAACTAAAATGTCATCGAAGTATGGAACCACCCCAGGTAGGCCCTGGAAGATTCTTTCCATGAGTGATTGGAAAATGCCAGGGGCTACACTAACTCCCAATTGCAAACGTCTACATCTAAATGCGCCCCTGTGAGTAACTATAGTTTGTAGGTCAGCAGTGTATTGGTCAACGGGAAATTGCTGGTATGCCTGGGACATGTCTAACTTTGCAAAAATTATGCCTGGCTCAAAAGAGTGGAGCAGGTGTTGGATTACAGGTACTGGGTATGCGCTAATTTGTAGGAAACGGTTGAGGGATGTCTTATAGTCAGCGCAAATTCTCACGCTGCCATCTTTTTTTAAAGGGGTGACTATGGGGGTTTCCCACTTGGCGAAGTCTACCTGTTCTAGCACCCCCTGTTTGATAAGTTTATCTAATTCAGCATCTAACTTAGGTCTAATGGCGAAAGGTACCCTCCGAGGTTTCAAACGAATTGGGGTGGCTTGTGGACCCACATCAAAAGATATGGGGGTGCCTGAATAGCAGCCTAGTTCACAACTGAAAACATCAGAGTAGTCTTTAAAAAGGGCATCTACATCAGAATTTTCCACAGAGTGAATTCCCGTAACATTGAGGCCTAGGGCAGGAAACCAATCTAATCCTAGCAAGCTAGGAAGGGCACCATCTACAACCACCAGTGGCAAGTGACCCCTAAAGTTTTGGAATTGAATGAGGAATTTTCCTTACCCAGGACTGGAATGGTCTTCCCCTGGTAATCCCGAAGAGTCAGGTGGCAGTTGGTCAGTTTCTTTTTTGAGAGCGAAGGCAGCAACTTCTTCAGGGAGGCCCACGAAATGATGGAGAGGGTTGACCCGGTGTCTACTTCCATTCGGCAGGGCTTACCTTCTATAAAAAGAGAAATGCTTAATTTGTTAGGCCTAGAGGTGGTGTTGTTTGCGTGGTAACAAGTGTAACAATGTTCCACTTGCCTTTGGTAGGAGGCAGAAACTTGAGGTCTTTGTATGGAGGCCTGCTCAGCTTGGCAAACCCTGGCTATGTGCCCTTTCTTCTGGCAGTTCAGACAGATAACGTTTCTGAATCTGCAGGTTGATCTATGGTGGTTGCCCCCACAGCTTATACAAGGGGTTTGCTGTTTGGGTGTCTGATTGTTGTATTTCCTAGGTGGCCCTGGTGGGGGGGTTTGGACGCGTGAGGCGGTTTCCCTCCAGAGGTTCTTCTTCCACTTCTTGGGAGACCTCATCATAGTGGACTGTAGCCTGCCCTTGCTTAGGGGTGTTCCCCTGAATTTCAGCTGCTGATAATTCTGACAATTCAGCAGCCTGAGCTTCCTCAATAGCTGAGGCTAGGGTTAAGTCTTTTTTAGCCAGTAACCTCCTTTGCAGTTTTAGGTCCCTTACTCCTCCCACAATTTGATCGAGCAGCATGTCCTCAAGGTAGTCCCTAAAACCGCAGTGCATGGCAGCTGATCTCAGTGCTGCCATGTACTGACTCACAGTCTCCCCTTCAGCCTGAGTTCTTCTTCTAAAAGCCAATCTCCTGGCTATCCTAGAGGGTCTGGGGGAGTAGTGATTTGACAAGATTACTCTCAACTCATCCCAGGGAATAGCCTTTATAGAACATGGGGACACTAGTGCAGAGGCTGTGTCAAAAATTGTGGCCCCACAGAAACTTAAAAAATAGGCGCTTTTCCTTAGATCCGTGGCTTCATCTAGCTCAATGGCATTTAAAAAGCATTCAAACCTATTCATATATGATTCCCATGTTTCTGCCCCCAGTTGGAAGTGCGGGAATGTTGGATTAGAGGCCATTAGAGTGGCAGCGTTAGTTTCCTCAGCTGAGGAAAAATAGAGTCTTTGCTTTTAGAAAAGCGTTTCTGGCTGCGCCTGTCAGCGGCGTTCGACTCCTCAGCTGAGAGGGCTTTTAAATTTCGCACTCTTTGGAGAGTGTCAGTGGCGATGACTCGATCAGCTCGTAGCGGCTTCGGCTCTTTCTTGTTGTGACTTCAGCCCGATTTCCTGCCTGGTCGTCTGAGCTGTATCCTGCCCTCATCGCCAGTGTTGTGGAGCGGCGGTTACAAAGGGAGACAGAGCCAGGCTAAAGGCTAACAACTTTATCTAGCAAATAAAGGGTTGCCGCGGCTGCCGAGGCTATCTGACAGCCAGCTGGCGGCGACAGCTGATGCCGTTTGACAGCTCCCTTTTATAGCCGGCTGTCAAACGGCATCAACCAATGGGAGCGATCAGCGCTCCCGCGTTGGCGGCGGACCGGAGGGAGGACTGCTGCTAGTCTTTGAACACAGCAGAAATACAAATAATATATTGATTATGAGTGGTCCTTGGTGCTCTCTGAGTTTGCTTGATTTCTTGCAGATGTTTCACTATCCACACTAGGTAATATCATCAGTGTTGGTAAATAGAAATCCCCCTTATTTTGCTAGTGACTAGTCCTGATGATGTTACCTAGTTTGAGTAATGAAACATCTGCAAGAAAACGAACAAGCTCAGAGAGCACCCAGAACCCCTCATGTCAACCCGTGCATTAAGGAGCATGCATAACCACACCAGCATGCCTACCATCCCTGTTCTACTGTTCCCACTTATTCTTACTCATTTGTTATTCTTACTCATTTGTTATTCTTACAAATTTGTTATATTTGGTATATACTTATACCTGTATAAACTTATATGTTTATATGTTATGTTCATACTTATACTTGTTTTCTCATATATGCTTGACAAACTAAACTAAATAAATAAATAAAAATAAACCTGAGCTACAAATATTCTCTTTTATTAATATGTTGGTCAAGCAAGTTGGGCTTCCTTCATGATTCTTTTGTTTCCCCCTTGTTATGAACTAATAAAACGCTTAAATAAAGTTTTATCAAACCTTTAGAAAAAGCAGGGTTCTAATCCTGCACTTCTGATTGGCCGATAATAGCGATATCGGATTGGTCTGTTCAGGAGAATCTGATTGGTTGTTAACGAGCCACTCTCATTGGTTCTAGGGGTTAACACTCCATGTTTCTCATTGGTTACTAGATCAGCAGCCTGCCCTTTAAAAGGGCTGCTGCTGCCCTAGGTTTTTGCTCTGTTTAGAATGTATAATAAAGAGTTGAAGTTCACTGTTCACTGCCTCGTCTCCGTTCCTTGCGCCTATGCGAGAACTTAACACTGGCAACGAAGGTGGGATGCGGAGATGTCAGAGCTGACTGAACACTACAGAGCACTAAACAGAGCATGTGGCTAAAGGCACATCGACAGCGGAACCCATGTCCGGCGGCGCCATACCACCCGCTCCATTTGACCCGGCACAAGAAGACTGGGACTCATACATGGACTGGTTCCAGATGTTTCTGGAGACCAACAACTTGAAGTATGCCACTATGGGAAAAAAGCGAGCGGTATTCCTGACCCACTGCGGGCCTGCCATTTTTAAGATGGCCAAGGCACTGGCGAAACCTGATGAAGTGAAATCCATGGACTGGGACGTCCTCGAGCCCCTCCTACGGGCCCACTATGCAGCAACCATACCAACGCTTGTCCGAAGACATGAATTTTACCAGAGAGACCAGTGGAAAGGAGAGAGCATTGCAGATTTCATCGCGGATCTCCAGAACCTGGGAGGCCTCTGTGGGTTTGCCGACCTCGAAGAAGCTCTGAGAGACCGAATAGTTCTGGGATTAGATGCACCGCATGTGCAAAGTAAGCTGATGGCGAAAGGCAACATCAGCCTTGCAGATACCATCACTGATGCTACTGCAGCGGAAGCAACCAGGAAGTCAGCTGCCTGAATGCGCCGCACCAACGCACCACTCTGCCAACTCGCCAGCAAAACTTCACCTCACCTAGATGGATACACAATGGCAACCCACCACGAGGACCTCGAATCGTCATCAGAAAGTGATGAGGACGAGGTCAACCAGCTCCGGTCTGAACGTGACCAACGCCACTAGCGGAATCAAAGACTACAGCACCAATGCGCAGGATGTGGGGCAAACCACCCGCGATTGGACTGCAAATTCCTCGACGCGCTCTGCCATTTTTGTGGGAAAAGAGGCCACATCGGAAAGGTCTGTAGAAGCAAGCAAGGATCCAGCCCACTTCAGAGGGGAACCAACTACCGCCAAACCACAGGGAATCGTCCTGTGAGTTGGGAACATTTGAACCACTCCTACAGAAATAAACCACTGCCAATTCAACGAAATGAGAAGAGGCACACCAAACCATTACAATTGGTCACGCCTCATCACTAGATGCAAAGAAGATCCGAGTGAAGGTCACCATCGAAAACCAACCCTGCGTGATGGAAGTTGATTCAGGATCATCCCTCTCAATGGTTTCCTAGAAGACCCTTAAACAATTAATCCCTGCCGTCCGGCAGCAAGACCTCAGAACCCAAAGAATCATTCTCAAGGACTATCAAGGGAACCGAATTCCAGTCATTGGATCCAGCCTAGTCCAGGTCTCATTCAAAAATTGTACTGCATCTTTACCATTGACCGTCATCAACCGTGATCGGCCTAGCTTGCTAGGCCTTCAATGGTTTGCCCCACTCGGGATCGAGGTAGCTGGCATTTACCAAACCAGAAGTGACGACTGGGAAGAAGCCCTCATCCAGGAATTCCAGGACGTC
This sequence comes from Hydrophis major, assembly GCA_033807585.1. NCBI lineage: Eukaryota > Metazoa > Chordata > Lepidosauria > Squamata > Elapidae > Hydrophis > Hydrophis major. The sequence continues at coordinate 182,670,117 of CM066328.1, forward strand.
TTTGCAGACAAACTAGGCGAGTACAAGGGGACCCCGATATCATTTAACCTTAACCCTGAAGTAGCCCCCATCCGCCTTAAGCCTCGTTGGGTACCTTTTGCCCTTAAACTAAAGATTGACGAGCAGCTTGATAAATTAATAGACCAGGGTGTTTTAGAACCAACAGACCACGCTCATTGGGAAACCCCAATCGTAACACCCATCAAACCAGATGGATCATTAAGGATTTGTGGGGACTACCGGGCCACCCTGAATCACACCCTTCAACAGAACGCTTACCCGGTGCCGGTGGTACAACACCTTCTCCATTCCCTGGGGGGCAGAAAAGTCTTCGCTAAATTGGATTTAGCACAGGTGTACCAACAACTGCCTGTAGATAAAAAAACAGCAGAGGCACAAACGATCGTTACGCACCGAGGAGCCTTTAAGTAAAACCGACTCCAATTCGGAGTTAGCGTAGCCCTAGGAATTTTTCAGTTTGATGGAGAGACTCTTGCAAGGGATCAAAGGGGTCGTACCATACTTTGATGACGTTTTAATTGCTGCCCCTAATAGAGAAATACTAGAAAAGCATCTTAAATTGGTTCTCCAGAAATTTAAAGACTCCGGCCTTCAGGTTAAAAAAAATAAATGTCAACTGTGTACAGATAAAGTAGAGTTCCTGGGGTACCTAATCGATAAACAAGGCATTCACCCCACCAATAGCAAACTAAAAGCAATCAAAAACGCCCCAAGACCCAGAAATAAGACTGATCTCCAAGCTTTTCTGGGGCTCATTAATTTTTACAACATCTTCCTGCCCCACAAAGCAACCGTAGCTGAGCCCCTACATAGACTTCTCGACAAAAAAGCAACCTGGGTCTGGGGGCGCTGAGAGGAGCAAGCGTTCCGACAAGTGAAAAGATGCTGTTTTAATGCAGTATAACGAGACTTTGCCTTTAATAATTACATGTGACGCGTCACTGTTTGGAGTAGAAGCCATTTTGAGCCATGTGTTACCAAACGGTAGTGAGGCCCCTATTGCTTATTTTTCAAGGACCCTATCAAAGACTGAACGTAACTATAGTCAAATCGATAAAGAGGCTCTTGCTGTTGTATCTGCTGTGAAACGGTTTCATGAATATGTATACGGACGAGTTTTTACTATTGTTACCGACCACAAACCTTTGCTGGGGATTATAGCGGGAGACAAGCCAACCCCCTATATATTATCACCGAGAATGACTCGCTGGTCGGAGTTTTTGGCTGCGTACAACTATAGACTGCAACACTGCCCAGGGAAAGCCATTCCCCACCCTGGTGCACTGAGCTGTGCCCCACTTCCAGAAACCATCGACGACCCAGCTCCAACCCTTACGACACTCCAGATTGAAACGCTACATTCACCGCCGCTAACAGCCAGAGACATTGCGATCGAAACAAAATGAGATCCTGTCTTAGCGCGAGTTCTTAGCTGGGTCGAACGGGGATGGCCAGTGGAACAAACCCCTGATGACTTCACCCCTTTCAGGAACCAGCAAACAGAACTTTTTTTGCAAAAAGGCTGCATCCTATGGGGGGATAGAATCATCGTCCCAAAGCTGTTACAACAAGCAGTATTAAAAACACTGCATGACGGTCACCCCGGCATCGTGCTTATTAAAGCGCTCACACGAAGCTTCGCGTGGTGGCTGGGCATCGACAAACAAATCGAAACCTGGGTAAAGGCTTGTTGAAAGTGCCAAGAAGTTAGCAGTGCCCCATCTAAAGCAACTCCAACAGAATGGGAAACACCCCGGGGACTGTGATCCCACATCCACATTGACTTTGCGGGACCTACTAAGGGACATACGTTCCTCCTAACAGTGGATGCCTATTCCAACTGGCTCGAGATCCACAAAATGAAGAGTACTACAACCGAGTCCATCATCTGGAAATTGAACAGGCTATTTGCGATGCATGGGCTGCCAGACGTTCTGGTCTCCGACAACGGACCCCAGTTTACCACTCTACCCTTTGAACAATACTTAGCGGGCCAGGGTATTCGCCATGCGCTAACTTTGCCAGCGCACCCTGCGGCTAACGGAAGGGCCGAGCGCATGGTACAATTTGTTAAAAAAAACCCTCTACAAAATGGACTATGGGGACATTGAAGATAAAATAAATAGAATACTCCTACCCCAACACATCACTCCGCACAGCGTCACCAACAAAACTCCAGTTGAACTATTGATGGGACGCAAGCTCCGTTCCCACCTCGACCGGCTTCACCCATCTTACGAGCCAGAGAAACCCTGTGGATCTAGCAGAAAATGCCACGAGTTCAAGATAGATGACTTAGTTTTTGCCAGAAACTTTTCCGGTGAACCGTTGTGGGTCGAGGCAACTGTAATTCAAGCCACCGGACCCAGGTCGTACCATGTGAAAACCTGCGACTAACAATTGTTTGTACAACCAAAATTGGGAAAAATATTTAGTTCTTTGACTCAATGTAAGAAAAGAGGAGTGGTTCTATACATTAAAGAGGCTATTCTAGCAAAACTGATCTACACGTATTAATGGTGGAAATAATGGACAATAATATAAAAATACTCTTGATTGCAATTTATGCTCCGAATGATAAACAAGAAGAGTTTTATAAAAAACTACACATGAAAATAATTGGACTGGACTATGTTAATATAATTATGATTGGAGACTTTAATGGATTTGTGGACAATAAACTGGACTATATATCAACAACAACAAAGCAAAATAGAAAGGCTCTCCCTAAATCTTTTTTTAAAATGACAGACGAACTAACTTTAAAAGATATTTGGAGAGAAAGAAATGTTAAAGCTAAACAATATACTTTTTATTCAAATAGACATTTATCATGGTCCAGATTAGATATGATTTGGATCTCAACAGAATTAATAGCCAATATTCAAGAAACAAAGATCAGCACTCTTTATGATTTACAATGAAGTCGCCAAGTTGTGACTGATTAATAATACTACTTTATAATAAATGAAACTATATACTCTTGTAGTTTTAGCTGGATTTCGCTTTTGAACAAATGTGGAATGACTCAAGGAATCATTACAAAAAAGATGGATTACTCTCAAGAACTGAGCTCTTTGTTCAAGCTACAACTGATGTTGCTAAACATGCTTTTCCCTACATGAGGACTAGTTGCCTATTTATTTAAGAGATATTTGTTTCTCTGACTTGAATAGAGTGCATTCAATGAAGGGAAATGAAGGCCTGTTAATTTTCAGTTAGCATTCCAGTAAATGGTTTTGGTCTTGGATGTGAACTCCTACAAGTGTCTACAGGGGTAAGTAGAAATAGCAAGGTTAAATAGGTGCATTAAGCAAACTGTGGCTTGAAATATGAATACCATCTAATAAGGACAAGAAATTTCTAAAGGCTAGCCATCTATAATATCCTTGAAATTATGTTGCATAATGTAATGAATGTTATGCTACCATTAACACATTAGAACTATGTAATTTGGAAGGGGTTTCTCTTTCTCTTTTTCATACAACCACTTAAGTATATAAAATTGAAAATAATGATTATTGTAGCTCCTTCCATTTTTTGGGGGGGTCGATATAAGTTGAAAATTAAATACATCATGTGCAGTTATTTTACAGTGCCATATAATTTTATGAAATAATCATATAACACATGCAGTAATTATTGGCATAAAGTTCATAGATGCATAAATTATTATATATAGAGGATCTATTACAACACACTGATTTTGCTACCAGCCAAGGTAAGCCACTGGGTACCTAACTGACCTAACCACCAGCTCTAGCCAAGAGACTCTAATAATGAAGGCAGACTGTCTAAGGCCCAAGCCAAAAACAACAACAACAAAAAAAAAAACCTCACCACCTGCACATGCTTCTGGAGTGAAGTAACTAGAATTGCTTGTTCATTTGTTTTTGGTCAAAACATGCTTCTGGAATGAATGAAGTAGGATTCTGGAAAAAGGAAAACCAAGAGATTTACCGATTATGCTCAAAATGGAGTCTTTGTTCCCTGCTATAAATCAATATGGAGCTCAGATTGGTCAGGTCTATGGTTTTAGATCAGACAAAATACTAGATGACTTCTGCATGCCAAGTGGCAGAAGAGGATGAAATCCATAAAGGTTCTTGCTGGGTCAACTTTATTTCCATCAACTTTTCTTATGCATAAGAAGCAGCTTAAGGTTGAAGTGTGGAAAAGCCCTTACTGAAATTTTGTATTTGTGTGTGTGTGTGTGTGTGTGTGTGTGTGTGTTGGAAACATGTGGAAGAGGTCTTCATCCTGCAGAGTGGGTGGGGGTGTGTGTTCTGATTGGTTGGGGGTTTGGCTGTGTTCTGATTGGTTGGGGGTTGGCTGTGTTCTGATTGGCTGGAGGCGTGTTCTGTTCAGGTGGGGGCTTGGTTGTGCTCAGATTAGTCTTAGTTGCTGGGGGATTTGAGCTGGTGAGCTGTGATCTTGCTGTTTGGCTTTGAGTTCGTGGTTGTGCTGCATCTTCATGGTGGGGGTCAGTTCGCTTCATGTATGGCTCAGAGGGGTTTGAAATGGGTCGTGATGCAGCTGCAGTGCGGCTTCTGGTCCGTGGTCGTGTCTCATCTTCTGTGTGGGTGTGAGTCTGCTTTCTACGTGGAAGTGTGGTGGTGGCATCTTGTGTGGCTCTCAGGGGTGTGGGTCTGGTGTCATTCTTCATGTTAGGTACTCGTCTGTTCATGAGGGCAGGCTTCCAAATGGCTTGTAGGTGGGAGGTATCATCTCATTTATTCATGCTGTGTGGGCGTTTTTCTATCTCTATGGCTTCTCTGATTGTTCTGCTGCTGAAGTGTTCGGGTTTGGCGATAGTTCTGGTATTTTTAAAGTCAATCTCATGTCCTGTGGCTTTGAGGTGTTGGACCAGGGAAGAGGTCAGTTCTTCCTTTTGGATTGAGTTCTTATGTTCTTCAATGCGTGCACTTATTCTTCTGTTAGTTTGTCCAATGTATGTGGTGGGGCAGGCAGTGCAAGGGATTTCGTATACTCCTTGATTTTCTAACTCGATTTTGTCCTTAGGGTTTCTTAGGATGGTGGATATCTTTCTGTTTGTGCAGAATGCTGTCTTAATGTTGTGTTTTTGGAGGATCTTGCTGATTTTGTCTGTAGTGCCTTTTATATATGGAAGGAGGGCTTTGCCATTCTCTTGTTCTTTGTCTTGGATTTTGGTTGGGGTTTCTTTTTGGATTAGGTGGGCGATCTTCTTTCTTTGGAATCCATTGGCTGTCAGCACGCCAGTGAGAGTGTGTAGTTCGGTCTCTAGGTGTTGTTCGTCAGCTAAGCATTTTGTTCTGGAGATGAGTGTCTCGGCTATGGAATTGATCTGTGCTGGGTGGTGGTGTGAGAGTGCGTGTAGATAGCGGTTTGTATGTGTTTTCTTCTGGTAGATGGTGTGTCCTCGGGAGCCATTCGATTTTTTGTATACCAAGACATCTAGGAAGGGAAGTTGGTTGTTAGCTTCTGTTTCCATGGTGAATTGTATTTTGGGGTGTAAGCTGTTGAAGTGTGTGAGGAAGTTGTTCAGTTTTTCTTTCCCATGTGGCCAGATTATGAAGGTGTCATCTACGTATCTGAGCCAGAGTTTGGGTTTTGTGATCGTATTTTTCTAGAGTTTGTGTTTCAAAGTGTTCCATGTAGAGGTTAGCGATGACAGGTGAGAGGGGTGATCCCATGGGTGCTCCTTCTATTTGTTTGTATTTTTGTCCGTTGTAGGTGAAGTATGTATTGGATAGGCAGTGGTTGGTCAGATCTAGGATGTGCTTGGGGGGTTGTATTTGTTTTGGATGGCTGTCAAGCCTTCTTATGTATATCCCCCTCCCTCCCTCCCTCTTGTTGAGGTAATTCCCATTAGGAGAATGAGCACATACAGGGAGACGTATTTGAGAGTAGTGTTTGAATAATACATACATAGCACACAGATACACTGTACAGTAAATGTAGGTTTTTACTTCTGGAAACGTTAAGCAAAGTCCAAAACAAGCAATCCAAAGTCATTCACAGGTTAAATCAGCCAGTTTTCATCCAGGGATAATCCAATAACCAATTTCAGGGTCAAAAAACAGTTCATTAACAGACTTACATTAAATCCAGAAATAGAAGTCAATTAGGAAAAATGGAGGAACAGCAATACTTTCCAACAGAAGGAAACAGAGACACTCACACTCTCTTCTGAGACTAAGACTAAACAATCCAGGTTTCTTGCTCCATCTTATGGCCATTTGAGTAACCACACCCAATTGCAGTTTTTGCAGTCTCTTAAAGACATAGTACTAAAATGTCTATCCTGGCTTATATATTTCTAACCCAAATACTTGTTAGGTGACTTATATTCCTAACATCTCTCCCTCCCTCCCTCCCTCCCTCCCTCCCTCCCTCCCTCCCTCCCTCTCTCTCTCGTTAAAGATACTGAGCTTGTCAGAGTGAAAGCTAGCAGCCTGGTTTTGAGACCCATGTGAGCTCCCATTACTTGACCCTGCTCCTGCTGGCCTAACAGTTCGAAAGCATGAAAATGCGAGTAGATAAATAGGTACCACTTTGGTGGGAAGCTAACAGCATTCTGTGTGCCTCTAGTATATAGGCATGTTGGCCACATGACCATCTTTAGACAATTGTACAAAAATGTGCATAGAAGGAAAAAGGTGTGCACAAATTGTGTTCCATGCATGTAACCTTTTTTTTTAATTTAACCATTTTGTTCTGGGATGAAGGAAATTTGTAACTAGACTGGAGAAACAGAAAGAAACAAAACAAATTTCTCCTCTCAAATGATCACTTGCCAAAGTTGCCTTCATGTTCTTGTACGCTGGCAATGCTGTTATCCTTTCACAAACTCCAATAAGTTTGAGTAGAGTTTTAAGCTCTTTTTTCTGTCTGGAACAAGTCAAATTCTTGAAGTACTTAGGGGTTATTCTCCAGTCATCAGTATCTTGCAATGCACATTTGACTTACATTCTGCAAAATGCTTACAGGACAGCAGATGTCATTCAATCTTTCTTCCAACATAAAGAGGCCCAATTTTTACCTATATCAATCAAGTTCTTCAAAGACCAATTTTATGTACAATTGTTGTACGGACCATTATCGGGACCATATAAAAAGTTACTTATCTGAAATCAATCCAATAAAATTTCAGAAATCTTTCTTCCACATCTGTTTCTTCTTGAAGCCAGCTGTTCAAGAGAGGCATGGTGGCTCGATGACTTAAAAGACACTGTAGTAGGTCTGTATTCCAGCGGTTCAAGTCCTAGCATTGCGTGATTGTGTAAGCGCCCGTCATTTGCCTCAGCTTCTGCCAACCTAGCAGTCCGAAAATATGTTATATAAATAGATAAATAGGTACCATTTCACTGGGGGTGGGGGGGAAATGGTGCTTCGAGCAGCAGCACGAATACAACCAGTGCTGGACTTGCCCAAATGCAAGGTGATATTGGTGGTGGGGAAAGCCATCAATGCAGACTGCCCTTGAACTTTTCTGAGTGTGAAGCTAGTTTGCCCCCTGTGGGACACTCTGTATAGTGCACAAGAGTGAACTGAATAGACTAACCATTGTTGGCAGCCAAACATATTTTTTTGTATTAACACTGTATTAACTTTGTATTAACACTGTAGTCTCCTGGCAAATGTAACATCATGATACCCAAAATAAATAAACACTGCACTGAAATACAGATAAACAATATTAAGTCCAGTCACTTGATAATTTTTTCCCCCTCTGCCTAAGAGGGACTTTTTACCTGCAGGGTTTGGTTCCTGCAGTTTTAGAAGAAGAAAAAACATTGTTTCACTCAGGAAAAGAACATTGGATAATAAATTGTTCCAGTATGTTTTCCCTTTAGATGTTGTAAGCACAATTTTTGAATGTACAAAACTGAAGATTAGTTCAAGGATCATTGATATTGATCAGAGCGCAGTAAGAAAACCAATCTGTTTATTTATTTTTATTTTATTTTATCAGATGAAGAGACCACCCATCTCACTCTAGAGAGTGACTCTGGGCAATGCGCAATGAAAAATATAACAATTCAAAAGCTGTAAAAAAATGCAAAGTCGTAGCAATAGGCTAGCTAAAAATTTATATCAGTTCACTGTTCCAGCATGTCTCAGAATTATATCATTTGAGTGTTTCAGTGTACTTTAGTCTGGCCATTGCCCAAGAAAAATACATGAAGTTAACATATTTTAAGAAGTGATGCTCATCTAATTCAGCGGCGATTGAAACGACAACTCTGGGTTTTGTTCCACTGTAACTCTTCTGAGGCTATTGGTTCAGAGAATCTATTTCCTTTGAAATAAAATATCAAGGTCAGTCTGATACATTTTATATTACTCTGTCTTCCATCTGTTGGGCATGATGAAACAAATTTGAGGGTTGCCAAGTTTTTCTGGAGCGCATACCACACCCATCAGGCACTGGTCAGCAGGGTCAACGATTATTTGAAGTTTGCTTATGCTGTGTGTTGTTCATGGTATTTGTTGCCTTTAATATGTGGTCAGTGATCAAAATAAAATTGGATTGGATTTGATGTGACTTGGCAGATTTCTCTGTCTCAAGGGGGTCTCAGCTGCTGTTCCTCCCTTGTGATCGGAAGGGATATTGAAGGCCTGAATGCAGTTTATATTTATCCAGAAATCATCAGAAAAGAGTTAAACTCTGGGCAGACACCGCCAATCTGTTTCATTTTCAAGTAAAAAGAAAGAAAGAAAGAAACCTGTCATAGTTTTCTTCTGAAACCAACTCTATAGAATTGGAAATTGTATCAGCTTCTTTTTGGTGAAGAACATTGGACTTGTAAAAAATATATTGGAGCTTAGAGTCCTGTAATAGATGAACAGTGAGATTATATAGAAGAGGGAATAAAAACAGACCAGAATTTCAAAGCGTTTCCCATTAGGGACCTTGGGAGATAGTCCAGAAAACAAGTCTCATTGGAGGTTGGACAATGCTAACAATCAGAGTTTATCAATCAATCATTTATCTATCTATCTATCATCTACAGTATCTATCTATCGATCGATCGATCGATCTACAGCATCTCTATCTATCTATCTATCTATCTATCTATCTATCTATCTATCTATCTACAGTATCTCTATCTATCTATCTATCTTTCTATCTATCTATCTATCTATCTATCTATCTATCTATCTATCTATTGATCTATCAATCTATCTACAGTATCTCTATCTATCTATCTATCTATCTATCTATCTATCGATCTATCGATCTATCGATCTATCGATCTATCAATCTATCTACAGTGTCTCTATCTATCTATCTATCTATCTATCTATCTATCTATCTATCTATCTATCGATCTATCTATCTATCTACAGTATCTCTATCTATCTATCTATCTATCTATCTATCTATCTATCTATCTATCTTCTATCGATCTATCTATCTACAGTATCTCTCTGTCTCTCTCTCTCTCTCATCTCTATCCCCCTCTCTCTCACACACATATCAATGATGCTGTAAATTAGGGAGGCCTTTGATTTAATGATCAGCTGATTGACTGATCGATTGATTTGGTCTGGTTTATTTTGCTTTGTTCTAGCACCTTTTAAGTACAGGGTTAGACACCCATTGTTGCTGCAAGCCTTAGATCACTGCATAAGACTGAATGCAATCCACTCCCCCCTAAAAAAAAGTGGTCAAAAAGATTAAGAAGGCAACTGTACCCATTCAATAGGAGCCCCTTACCACACCTTACCACATGCCAGTGATGTTGACACATATGTAGAAGAGCCAAGGGTTCAGTTGAGGAGCCCCAGCTGCCGTCTTTGAGTTTGTTTGTTTTTTGGATACTCCTGTACTGATGGCTTCTCGTGATGATGACCATTAATTGAATTAGGAAAGAAAGAGCATCTTAGCCCAGCTACTGCTGTCCTTGTCCTGCCAAAGCTGCCACAAAAGTGCTTTTCTCAATGGCTTTCTTCTGCCACCTAGGAAGAAAGCCAAGAGCTCTCCATTTTATGGCTCCTAAAAGGAGGCTACAGCAGCAGAGGAGCATTTCAAACTTAACTGTTGTGAACTAATAAAATACTCAAATAAAGTTTATCAAAAGCTTTAGAAAATAGCAGGATTCTAGCCCTGCACTTCTGATTGGCCGATAATAGCGATATCGGATTGGTCCGTTCAGGAGAAACTGATTGGCTGTTAACAAACCACTCTCATTGGTTAAGGGGGTTAACACTCCTTGTTTTCTATTGGTTACTAGAGCAGCAGCTTGCCTATAAAAGGGCTGCTTTTGCTCTAGGTTTTTGCTCTGTTCATAATGTATAATAAAGAGTTAAAGTTCACTGTTCACCGTCTTGTCTCCGTTCCTTGCGTCCATGCGCAGAACATAACACTGGCGACGAGGACGGGATTCGGAGACGTTAGAGCTGACTGAACACCACAGAGCACTAAACAGAGCACGTAGCTGAAAGCGCACCAATGGCGGAAACCATGACCGGCGGCACCATACCACCTGCTCCTTTCAACCCGGCACAAGAAGACTGGAACTCATACATGGACCAGTTCCAGATGTTTCTGGAGACCAACAACTTGAAGGATGCCACTACTGGGAAAAAGAGAGCGGTATTCCTGACTCACTGTGGACCTGCATTTTCAAGATGGCCAAGGCACTGGCAAAACCGGCTGAGGTGAAATCCATGGACTGGGACGTCCTTGAGCCCATCCTACGGGCCCACTATGCACCTACTGTACCAACGCTTGTACGAAGACATGAATTTTACCAGAGAGACCAGCGGAAAGGAGAAAGTGTTGCAGATTTCATCGTGGATCTCCGGAACCTGGGAGGCCTCTGTGGGTTCACCGACCTCGAAGAAGCTCTCAGAGACCGAATAGTTCTGGGATTAGATGCACCGCATGTGCAAAGCAAGCTGATGGCGAAAGGCGACATCAGCCTTGCAGATACCATCGCTGACGCTACTGCAGCAGAAGCAACCAGGAAGTCGGCTGCCCGAATGCGCCGCACCAACGCCCCACTCCGCCAACTTGCCAGCGAAACCTCACCTCGCCTTGAGGGACATGCAATGGCAACCCACCATGAGGACCTCGAATCGTCATCAGAAAGTGATGAGGAAGAAGTCAACCAGCTCCAGTCTGAATGAGACCAACGCCACCAGCGTAACCAGAGACTGCAATATCAATGTGCAGGCTGTGGGGCAAACCACCCATGATCAGACTGCAAATTCCTCGACGCGCTCTGCCATATTTGTGGGAAGAGAGGCTACATCGGAAAGGTCTGTCGAAGCAAGATAGGAGCCAGCCCATTTCAGAGGGGGACCAACTATCGCCAACCCACAGGAAGTCGTCCTGTGAATCGGGAACATTCGAACCACCAATGGAACAACCACTCCTACAGAAATAAACCACTAGCCCATTTAACGAAATGAGAAGAGGCACACCAAACCATCACGATTGGTCATGCATCATCATTAGATGCAAAGAAAATCCGAGTGAAGGTCACCATTGAAAACCAGCCCTGCGTAATGGAAGTCGATTCAGGATCATCCCTCTCAATGGTTTCCTGGAAGACCCTGAAACAATAGATCCCTGCCGTCCAGCGACAAGACCTCAGAACCCAAAGAATCATTCTCAAGAACTATCAAGGAAACCGAATTCCGGTCGTTGGATCCAGCCTAGTCCGGGTCTCATTCAAAAATCGTACTGCATCCTTACCATTGACCGTCATCGACCGTGATTGGCCTAGTTTGTTAGGCCTTCAATGGTTCGCTCCACTTGGGATTGAGGTAGCCGGCATTCACCAGACCAGTAGCGACGACTGGGAGGAGGCTCTCCTCCAGGAATTCCAGGACGTTTTTGCAGACAAACTAGGTGAGTACAAGGGGACCCCGATATCATTTAACCTTAACCCTGAAGTAGCCCCCATCCGCCTTAAGCCTCGTCGAGTCACTTTTGCCCTTAAACCAAAGATTGATGGGCAGCTTGATAAATTAATAGACCAGGGTGTTTTAGAACCAACTGACCATGCTCCTTGGGAAACCCCAATCGTAACATCCATCAAACCGGATGGATCGTTAAGGATTTGTGGGGACTACCGTGCCACCCTGAATCACGCCCTTCAACAGAGCGCTTACCTGATACCGGTGGTACAACACCTCCTCCATTCCCTGGGGGGCAGAAAGGTCTTTGCTAAATTGGATTTAGCACAGGCGTACCAACAACTGCCTGTAGATAAAAAAACAGCAGAGGCACAAACGATCGTTATGCACCGAGGTGCTTTTAAGTGCAACCGACTCTAATTCGGAGTTAGCGTGGCCCCAGGGATCTTTCAGAGCTTGATGGAGAGACTGTTACAGGGAATAAAAGGGGTCCTACCATACTTTGATGACATTTTAATTGCTGCCCCTAATAGAGAAATACTAAAGGAGCGTCTTAGACTGGTTCTCCAGAAATTTAAAGACTCTGGCCTTAAAGTTAAAAAAAATAAATGTCAACTGTGTACAGATAAAGTAGAGTTCCTGGGGTACCTAATCGATAAACAAGGCATTCACCCCACCAGTAGCAAGTTAAGGCAATCAAGAATGTCCCAAGACCCAGAAACAAGACTGATCTCCAAGCTTTCCTGGGGCTTATTAATTTTTACAACATCTTCCTGCCCCACAAAGCGACCATAGCTGAGCCCCTACATCGGCTTCTCGATAAAAAAGCAACCTAGGTTTGGGGGCACCGAGAGGAGCACGCATTCCGACAAGTGAAAAACCTATTAACTTCAGATTCTGTTTTAATGCAGTATAACGACACTTTGCTTTTAACAATCACATGTGACGTGTCACCCTTTGGAGTAGGAGCCATTTTGAGCCATGTGTTACCAAATGGTAGTGAGGCCCCTATTGCCTATTTTTCAAGAACTCTTTCAAAGGCTGAACGTAACTATAGTCAAATCGATAAAGAGGCTCTTGCTGTTGTATCTGCTGTTAAACGGTTTCATGAATATGTTTATGGATGAGTTTTTACTATTGTTACCGACCACAAACCTTTGCTGGGGATTATAGCGGGAGACAAGCCAACCCCCTATATATTGTCCCCTAGAATGACTCGCTAGTTGGTGTCGCGTTGAGCGACTGGCTCGGCAGACCTTCTTCTTCTAGTCCTTTAAGTTTTGGCGGGACCCTCGTGAGGGTGGACCAGAATTTAGGCACCAAGAAAAGACACCAGACATTTAGAAGCTTGAAGTGAGGAAGCACATCGCGCTCGGGGCAGATGGAATGGTCCCGGCCCCGATTGCTCTGCTACAACCTCCTTTATTGTGTTCTTTAGGTAGGGAGGGTTTAGGAGTACAAGGATCAAAGAGAAAAGCAGTTTATGCCATATAATGATATCTACAAAGGAATGCATAGCTCATATATCACTGACATGTCTCAAGGATTTTTCAAGCTAGCCGGGCGTTATCTATGGCGTAATTAGCTAAGGTTGCCGTGTCCTTGCAAGATAAGTTTTCCTGTATGTCAGGGCATTTTTGTGGTTTTGATATCCGTGTGCGTGTCTTTTAAAAGAACACTAATGGCAACATTTTATAATACATTCACAATTCCTCCTTTTCTTTAAATTTTGGCACAAAGTGGTCCAGGAGAGAGTCCTGTTCCTCTCGAGTGGCGCCGCAGGAGGACAACGAGCTCTTCAGCTCAAAGTGCTCCCACGGTCCGGTCTCGTCCAAGGTGGGGATGTCACGCACCGAACCACCATCACATAAGTACCTTTTTGGAGGAGTTTCTTCATCTGACTCGGTGTCTGAGGACCATCCGAGTAGCGGTTGCTTAGCAGGATCTGTTGATGCAAGGGCAGAGGCTAACAAATTTATAGATTTTTGGGTATTACTAACTTCAGTATCTAGCAAGTTCAAGCGATTTTTTAAGAAGCGAAGCACTCGGCCAAATATACAAGGGCCAATGGTACAAATTAATACAAACAAAATAAGTGGCCCTATTAATGCAGAAAGTAAGGTAGTCAACCATGGGGAGAAATTAAACATGCCTTGAAACCAGGAATTGTGTTGTTGTCTCTCGTTTTCACGGTCTTTGAGGCGTTTTCTTAACTCTGCCATAGAGTCTTTTACAATACCTGAATGGTCTGCATAAAAGCAACATTCTTCTTTTAAGGCTACACACAACCTCCCTTTGTTTAGAAAGAGCAAATCCAGACCTCTTCTGTTTTGCAAAGCTACTTCTGCAAGAGAAGATAGTGAAGCCTGTAAGGCAGAAATGGAAGTTTCAATGCGTTTTAAATCTTCATCTATTTGCAAGCTGAGGGTGGCTAACTGTTGATGTCCTACAGCTAGAGCAGTCACTCCTGTGGCAGCTCCTGCTGCGCCTAACCCGAGGAGTACTGATAATGTTAATGCAGTGGCTATTTCCCTTTTTTGGTGGAGAGGGAATTGAGGAGGTTCTAACATTGTAATCAGTTCAGGGCCTGGGTAATAAGAAATCTTTGGAAGTAATTGGACTTGTATGCAAAAAGTGTTTTCTGACAATAGAACATCCCCATGTACACAGGCAGTGGCGCCCGTGGAGCAAGCCCAAATAGAATTATTACCAGGAATAAAAAAATAGCCAGTTAGACGGTCTGCGAGGTTACCTCCTGATGTAGTATATAGAGCGCTCATGGCTCCGTGTGTGTCTGGTGATTTTTGTAAGGCTGAATTTCTGTTTTTTGGGAGATATACATCACAGTGATACCTGGAAGAAGCATTGTAACAATATTGAGAATAATTGGTAGGTATATTACCAATGCAACAACCTGTGCCTATTATATCTGTGATAGTGATGGAGGAGGTATTCCATCGGCAGAGTGTATCGTTTGTGGAATTGGAGATTGCTTCCCCCGATGCCACTGCTTCATAAAAGGGAGGTGAATCAGAAATACAAAGCCAACATTCATTGGTTTTAGCCGAATCATTAAGGGTTGCCTTGAGTAAAGAAAGGGAAGAGTTCACTAATTGAAAAAGTGGGTTTTGGGCAGAATCCTGTTTCTGTAGAAAAGTTGATTTAAGATTAAGATTGGGACCCATATCGTATTTTTTCAGTTGAATAGAAAGGCGTACCGTGAAGATGTTGCCCTCATCCTTTTCCCCATCCCACTGGCGACCCCCCCATGTGAATCCAGACATCCATTTGGCCCGTGGTAGTGCCTTTCTGACCTCAGTAAAGGTAAGGATAAGAGGGTTTAACCTTTGGCCACAACACGGCCATGGATTGCATGGTATTTGTTCTCTAGTTCTAGTAATGTGTAAATAGTCATTTTTGGTAGGTGGGGTCCACCAGATGTGACCCGTAGAAACACAGTCCTATTTTTTACAGTATCTATCCACAACCCCTCCGCATGCCGCACGTGAAGATCCAGTAGAATGAGATGGACAAAAATACAATCCGTAGTTGTCTGCAGGGGCAGGAGAGCAGGAGCCTTGTTTGTCCCATACATCAGCTTGTAGTTTCTTGTCACTGAATTTGATGACTCCTGTACCCATTTCGGCAAAATCCATGTACAATGGCGGGAACCAGGGCCACCTGGTGTAATTGGTGGTGGAGTTCAGCACTTGTCCTTGAAAATCAAGGATAGTCCAGGTGTAAGGCTGCGGTTGGTGCTGGTTGGAGGATGCTGGAACGGATCGGCGGAGGCGAAGTCCCCTGGGACGTAGTAGGCGTCGGTACCAGGTAAGCATTGGTCTGGAGGCGGAGGCATATCCTGTGACCATTTCTTTGGAGGAGAGGTTAAAGTTCGGAAAGACAGGAAAGGACAAGAGAAGCAGGAAAATCAGAATGATGTTAGGAGAAGCATTAAATTGTGAAGAGACAGGAGAGGTCCAGGGAAGCAAAAAGATCACAGGGACCATCTTTGGGAGGCTTGCCATGATAGGGCCTGACACAGCGACCAGGAACCCAGAGCACCCGGTCAGGAAGTTGTACGGCAGCATAACCTCTTCCCCAGATGATAAGTTGTGCAGGTCCTTTCCACTGTGGATCTGGAAGTTGTCTGAAATAGACAAGGGGACGGGAAGAGGGGGCTGTTGGCTTAGAAAAGTGACGGGATGCTGCAGTGCAGGGAGGGGTCCCAGTAAGATTAAGAAAGTTAAGAGTATATAGAGTGATATTTAAGAGATTTTGTAACGTCGGGAGGTTCGGGGGGGCCTAATGCCTTTTTCCCCATCTGCCAGTCAAGGGCTTGTTTCAAGGTCTGATTAGCCCTTTCTACAATAGCCTGTCCTTGACTATTAAAGGGTATACCAAATTTGTGCGTGATGGTCCACTTACGACAGAACTCTGCAAAGGGAGAACTGGTATAAGCAGGTCCATTGTCTGTTTTGAGATTTTGTGGACATCCCAGCGTTACGAAAGTCTGAAGACAATGATTGATTACATTTTTTGTTGCTTCTTCCCTTTGCAAAGTTGCCATGATTAAACCCAGAGTAAGTGTCTACAGACACATGAATGTACTTCCAGGGTGCAAAGGAAGAATGGTGGGTGACATCCATTTGCCACGTGTCACAGGCTTTAGTACCCCTAGGGTTAACACCTTCAGGAATGCCCTTGGCTTGTAAACTGCAGGTTGGGCATTGTTGGATTATTGCAATGGCCTCTTGGTTCGTGATGCCAAATTGTCGAACCAAGGCCTTTCTATTTTGGTGGAAATAGTCATGACTTTCCCCAGCCAAAATTGGTTGAGAGCATGGGGAAGCAGTCATAACTTTGCAAGCCTCATCGGCCATTTGATTTCCTTCAGAAAGGAATCCGGACAGTTGTTGATGACTTCTAATATGGGCAACAAATAAAGGCGTCTTTCTTTCTTTGAGCAAGGCCTGAAGCTGTAAAAAGAGTATCATTAGAGAAGGAGGGGTCATAGGGGAAATATATGCATCAAACATATGTACAACCATTTGAGTCACATACAAACTGTCAGAGATAACATTTAAAGATTCATTAGAAAAGAGGGAGAGAGCCAAGATAAAGGCAGCCAATTCAGACTGCTGTGCGGATGGCTGGGGAGTGGTCAAGCATTTATGCCACTGGCCATCCCTGTACCATGTGCATGCTCCAATGGTCTTGGATCCATCTGTAAACACAGTAAGTGTTTCCTTTAATGGCTGTTGAACAAGAGGAGAGGTTAGCACAAATGGAACGGTCCTGAGTACCTGTAAACGGGGATCTGGAGGGAGGTGGCATGATACTTGACTGCACCACTCTTCCAGAGCGTCCTGTAAAACGGTCGATGCTTGTAGGAGGGGTTCCCATTGGGTAATCTTAAAGGGAACATACAATGTAAATATATCCAACCCCATCATGGCCTTAGCCCTTTTCCTTCCTTTCTCAATAAGAGAAGCCATTTGCATTGCTCTTGTGAATATTGAAGTTCTAGGAGTGTGTGGGAGATGTAACCATTCTAAAATGTGCAGGCGTTTGGTATGGGAGAGTTGAACTACAATTGCGGTTAAAAGGTGGTGTGTGGAAAGGATGGCAAGGGAGGGTGGTGTATTTGCAAGAGTGCGGTCCACCCACTGGGTGGCCAGGGCTTTGTTTACTTGTTGCAAGGCTTGCAAATGTTCCTCGGATAGGATGACTTTGTCTGCTGGATTCTTCAAGCCTACAAGTGCTTGGAACAGAGGCGATAACATGTGTGTTGTTAGGGCAAGATATGGTCGAGCCCAGTTAATGACCCCCAAACACTGTTGTAGTTGGACCAAGGTGGTGGGTTGAGGGAGTGTGAGTGCGGGGATATGGGGAGATGCTGTGGACATCAGAACTTTGTGCCCTAGATATTGCATTGGGTATTGGGTTTGAATTTTTTCAGGGGCTACGTGCAGTCCTGCTTGTGCTAATATGTTTAGTAGCAAAGAAAAGGTTTTTTGAATTGTTCCTTTTGGGCCATTTGCTGCAATTAAAATATCATCCATGTAATGATACACAAGAAAATCAGGAAATTGAGATCGATAGGGGCATAAAGCCCTGTCTACAAAAAATTGACACATTGTGGGTGAGTTTAACATACCTTGAGGCAAGACTTTCCATTGGTATCGCGAGGTAGGTTCGGAATTATTAAGTTCAGGAATAGTGAAAGCAAAAAGCATTCTATCCTTTTGTGCCAATGGTATGGAAAAGAAGCAATCTTTTAAGTCTATGATGACCAGGTCAAACCCTTCAGGAATAAGATTAGGATTGGGCAGGCCACATTGTAATGGCCCCATGGGTTGAAGTATGGAATTGATAGCCCTGAGATCCTGCAGGAGGCGCCACTTACCGGATTTTTTCTTGATAACAAACACTGGGGTGTTGTAGGGACTAATAGATGTTTCAATATGACCCTCATCCAACTGCTGCTGAACAAGGTGTAAGGCCTGCAATTTCTCTTTAGTGAGTGGCCATTGATCAACCCATACCGGAATGGGTGTTTTTAGGGAAAGATCAAGAGGAGCAATGTATGTTTGCGTAGCCATGAGTGTGATTATGGCAGTTGGATAGAAGCATGAAATTGAGAAAGCAAGTCACGACTCCACAAATTGCAATGCAAGGGTAAAATGTAGGGTTTCAGATAAGCAGTGATGTTAGAATGCTTAGTGACAGCAGAAAGCCAGTGAGAGCTGACCTTAGCGGCCTGTGCTCCGCCCATACCCTGCACCGAGGATGCTTCTGCAAGGGACCAAGAGGAGGGCCATTCGGCGGAGCGGATGATGGAAACGTCAGCGCCGGTATCAATCAGACTCTCGAAAAGACGACCATTAAGCTTGACAGTAAGAGTAGGTTTTGAAGCCTGCACTGGTTGCTGCAAAGCAAACAAGGATGGAGCATCAGAAGGGGGCAGAAGTATAAGAGTAGCGATGATCGTCCCCTTTTTTAGAGAAAAGCATCTATCCCCTATTCCAGCCAAAGAAAGCTGTCTTAAGTCTGATGAATCATACAGATAGGGAGCAGCGACCACGCCCTCAATTGTGAGCGAGGAGTTAGGAATGAGCAAAACAGGGTTAAAGGGAGGAAGGGGTTTAAGAAATGTGATGACAAGGGGAAGAGAAAACACAGCGCCAGGGTCATCATACACAAGATCTTCGGCCAATTCTACCGGGAAGGTGGTGGCGGAAAACTCAGCCTTTGTGGCGGGGTTAGCTGAAAACCCCTCAATTAGTTTCCCGAAGATTGGGGAAGAGGAGGAGGATTGCTGCGGCATTGCGAAGCCCAATGATACCCTTTACGGCATCGGGGGCAGATAGTTTTAGGTTTGGATGGAGGAGGCGGCCCTTTTGCTTGGCCACGAAGCGCACCTCCCCCCCCTGGCATTCGACACTGGTTTTTAAAGTGTCCAGGTTTTCCACAATTAAAGCAATTGCCATTGCGCGCTACGGGAAAAGCATCAGGAGCACAATTACCAGAGGGGGAGGCAGTAACAGAGGAAGGTAAAGAGGTAGTGATAGCAGCGGCAAGAGCATTCATTTTATGAGAAGTTGTGCCCACAATTCTACAAAGTTGCAAAAATTCAGCCAGGGTTGCTCCTGGTTTGTTGGCCATGGGTTGAAGGATTTTTTGGCAATCATGATTAGCGTTGGAAAAGGCAAGTTTCATGAGCAATTCTTGTTTGGCTGTGGAATTATCTATTTGCCTATCCAAGGCTGTTTGCAGGCGGCTGATGAAAGAAGCATATGGCTCATTTGGCTCCTGCATGATTTTTAAGAAAGTTTGGGTAGACTGAGAATCCGAATCATCCACCCACTTAAGAGCATTCATGGCACACATGTGAATTATGGCAAAACTGCGACGGGGGGAATTTTGTTGTTGGACTAGCGTCGCGGATTGCCCTTTCCCCAATAGTTGATCTGCAGTGACTCCTGCGGGTAAGCCTCTTCGAATTTCTGCTTCTATCCCTTTTTCATATTCAGATTGCCAAACAACATATTGAGCTGGAGTCATGAGCATTGAAAAAAGCATTTTCCAGTCATATAGTAACATAACAGTGTTAGTAGTAACTAAGGAATCAAGTATCCCCCTCGTGAAAGGAGAATGTAGACCGTAGGTGGTTACAGCGTCCTTAATCTGTTTCAAAACTTTAAATTCAATGTTGTTATACACGTTTCCTCCCACCGCCCCTGGGACAATGGTCATAGGAAAAGCCGAAGGGCTTTCAACTTCCAGAGAAAGAGGAGAGGAAAGGAGTTCAGTAATAGTGCCTCCGAGAGGTTGATGTGGAGAGAAATCGGACACAGGGGCTGAAGGGGAGGGGGAGGTGTCAGGGTAGGGAGGAAGAGGTAGAGAAGTGGAGTCAAGATGGGCAGCGAGAGGGGCGGTAGTTTTGGGATCGGAAGTGGAAGAAGAGGATGGTTCTAGAGACGAAGAGGGAGGATAGAGGGTGTTGATGGCTGCCATAACAGCCTTCCAGGAAGTCAGAATATCCACGGGAGCCCCTGGGGTATCATGAAGATATTTTCCTATCTACTCCCAAGTGGAGGATTTGAGTGTTCCTCCAGAGGGATAGACAGGACAATATTTTTCTATGTAAAGTAAAAGATTAGTCAGGGATTTTTTAGAGATAGAGAAAATTGTAGTGCCATTAGATTTTTGACAAGAATTAGCCTTCTTCACAAGTGCGTAAAGTTCGTCCCTATGTACTGACGAAACTTTGGAAAGTGGGGAGCCCATTACTTACGATTGTACAAAGCCTTTGCCAGGTGCGTAGTAATAGGAGTGAAGGCAGTGTTCCTCTAGACAGAGGCAACACCGTGAGACTAGAAGACCGAAGGACGAAGGATCCCGGACGAACCCCCAGCTGTCGCGTTGAGCGACCGGCCCGGCAGACCTTCTTCTTCTAGTCCTTTAAGTTTTGGCGGGACCCTCACGAGGGTGGACCAGAATTTAGGCACCAAGAAAAGACACCAGACATTTAGAAGCTTGAAGTGAGGAAGCACATCGCGCTCGGGGCAGATGGAATGGTCCCGGCCCTGATTGCTCTGCTACAACCTCCTTTATTGTGTTCTTTAGGTAGGGAGGGTTTAGGAGTACAAGGATCAAAGAGAAAATCAGTTTATGCCATATAATGATATCTACAAAGGAATGCATAGCTCATATGTCACTGACATGTCTCAAGGATTTTTCAAGCTAGCCGGGAGTTATCTATGGCGTAATTAGCTAAGGTTGCCGTGTCCTTGCAAGATAAGTTTTCCTGTATGTCAGGGCATTTTTGTGGTTTTGATATCCGTGTGCGTGTCTTTTAAAAGAACACTAATGGCAACATTTTATAATACATTCACAAGTTGGAGTTTTTGGCTGCATACAATTATAAGCTGCAGCATTGCCCGGGGAAAGCCATTCCCCACACTGACGCATTGAGCCGTGCACCACTTCCAGAAACCATCGATGACCCAGCTCCAACCCTTACAAGGCTCCAGATTGAAACGCTGCAATCACTGCCACTGACTGCTAGAGATATCGCGATCGAAACAAAACGCGATCCTACCTTAAAGCGGGTTCTTAGCTAGGTCGAACGAGGATGGCCAGGAGATCAAACCCCTGACGACTTCATTCCCTTCAAGAATCGACAAACGGAATTTTTTTCGCAAAAGGGCTGCATCCTGTGAGGGGATAGAGTCTTCGTCCCAGAGCGGTTACAACGAGCGGAACTAAAGACACTGCATGAGGGCCACCCCGGCATCGTGCGCATGAAAGCGCTCGCACGAAGCTACGCGTGGTGGCCAGGCATCGACAAACAAATCGAAGCCTGGGTAAAAACTTGTTATAAGTGCCAGGAGGTTAGGAATGCCCCACCAAAAGCAACTCCAACAGAATGGGAAACTCCTCGGGGACCGTGGTCCCGCATTCATATTGACTCTGCGGGACTTACTAAGGGACATACGTTCCTATTAACAGTGGATGCCTACTCAAACTGGCTCGAGATCCACGAAATGAAAAGTATTACAACCGAGTCTGTCATCCGGAAGTTGAACAGATTATTTGCGACGCATGGACTGCCAGACATTCTGGTATCTGACAACGGACCCCAGTTTACCACGCTTTCTTTTGAACAATACTTTGCGGACGGGGGTATTCACCATGCGCTAACTTCGCCTGTGCACCCTGCGGCTAATGGAAGAGCCGAGCGCATGGTACAGTTTGTTAAAAAAAACCCTCTACAAAATGGACTATGGGGACATTGAAGATAAGATAAATAGAATACTCCTACTCCAACACATCACTCTGCACAGCGTCACCAACAAGAGTCCAGCGGAACTATTGATGGGATGCAAACTTTGCTCCCACCTCGACCGGCTTCATCCGTCTTACGAGCCAGAGAAACCCTTTGGATCCAGTGGAAAATGCCGCGAGTTCAAGATAGGTGACTTAGTTTTCACCAGAAACGTTTCTGGTGAACTGTTGTGGATCGAGGCCACTGTTATTCAAGCCACTGGACCCAGGTCGTACTGGGTGAAACCCTGAGACAGAAAAATATGGAAATGCCATATTGATTAGCATTGCTCGAGGCTACAACCTAGTTTCCGCGACTCCGGTAACTCCCAAACTGAGGGAGGAGGGATGTCGAAGAAACCGAATTCGAGATGGCGGAAAGCAGGAACGAAAGAAGTCAGCCATTGGCTGTGACAAATGAAGGAGGATCAAGGATGGGGGTGGCCTCGCCACAGAGGAACAACCCAACAGAGGCAAGCCCGCAAGGGCCAGAGGACGAGAACACTAGCAGCACCGAGTCGTCCAACGAAGAACCACCAGCACCCGACTTTCCCAAAAACGCCCCTCCAAAACAGGCTTATGGACAAGAACCGGTGGGACAGCGTAAATCCAATAGACAGTTGAAGCAACCGTCCTACCTCAGAGATTACATCACCGCACCCCCCAAATGGAACCCGGGGGGAAGGGGTGTTGTGAAATAATAAAATACTCAAATAAAATTTATCAAAAGCTTTAGAAAATAGCAAGATTCTAGCCCTGCACTTCTGATTGGCCGATAATAGCGATATCGGATTGGTCCGTTTAGGAGAATCTGATTGGCTGTTAACGAGCCATTCTCATTGGTTAAGGGGGTTAACACTCCTTGTTTCCTATTGGTTACTAGAGCAGCAGCTTGCCTATAAAAGGGCTGCTTTTGCTCTTGGGTTTTTGCTCTGTTCAGAATGTATAATAAAGAGTTGAAGTTCACTGTTCACCGTCTCATCTCCGTTCCTTGCACCCATGCGCAGAACATAACATCAACAAAGTTCCCATTTCCCACCCCCAAGCAGCTGATATAAGAATATGTCAGGATAATACTCTGCAATATCTACCTAGAAAATCAAATTTGCACCTAAGGATTTAAAAAAAAAACAGGAAAAAACCCCCCACCCCTGGATAATCTGGATGGAATACCAAAGTAGTACAAGTCTGACCATCTGCAATGTACAGGAATACAAATGTAACCTTATATAAGAGGTGGCTATCTCCCTTAAAAAAAGAAAAAACTCCAGAATTGGGGGGAAACCAGTGGTGGGATTCATTTTTTTTTACTACTGGTTCTGTGGGTGTGGCATGGCTTGGTGGGTGTGGCTTGGTGGGTGTAGCAGGGGAAGGATCCTGCAAATTCCCCATTCCCTCCCTACCCCACTAACCTGCTTTCCAGCTCCATTCTCCTGTGCAGGACAACAAAAGAAGACCCAGCCAATCAGCTGGGACTCCGGAGGCAGAGAATAGATGGGGGCGGGGCCAGTCAGAGGGGGTATTTGCCGGTTCTCTGAACTACTCAAAATTTCCACTACCAGTTCTCCAGAACTGGTCAGAACCTGCTGAATACCACCTCTGGGGGAAACCCACAATCTTCATAGGTAGATTACAGATAGTCCTTGGCTTATGGTCAGAATTGACCCCCCAATTCCTGTTGCTAAATGGAATAGTTGTTAAGCAAATCACTGCAGTTGTTAAGTTAGTAACCTGGTTGTTAAGTGAATCAGACTTTACTTGTCAGAAGGTTGCAAAAGGGGGCCACATGACCCCAGGACACCGTGACTGTCATAAATATGAATCAGTTGCCAAACAAATTTTGATCATGTAATCATAGGGATGCGGCAATGGTCATAAGTATGAAAAACAGCCCTGTCACTTTTTCAGTGTTGTTGTGACTTTGAATGGTCACTAAGTGAACTGTTGTAAATCAAGGGCTACCTGTATTTCTACCCTTGTGCAGATCTGATTGTCAGGAAGTATTCTTTTACTAAGGAACTTGTATCAAGACACCTGTTAAAATGTGCTAGAAGAGATAAGTAACCTCCACAATTTCTTCCCTTCTTATTATATGAAGGTTTGGGCCTTCATATTCTTTGAAGCCAAAGCTTGTTGAATAAGTTGTAATAAGTGGGTTCAGACTTAAAATGCTAACTCAATAAAGCACGTTTTGCAACAGCGGTGGCTGGATTCATACAGTTGTATGATTAAGTTGTCATACAGCAGCTCTGCAGTGGAGAAAAAGGCTCTACAGAGAATCATTAAAACTTCCCAGAATATCAATGTGCTCCAGCTACCAGCCCTGGATGACATCTTCACATCTCCCTGTTTGAGGAAGTTGCACAACACTCTCAGAGACTCTTCCCATCCTGCTTACAATCTTTATGAACTGTTGCCTTCTGGCAGAAGATACAGAACAATTAAAACTTGGACCACATGTTTTCTGAACAGTTTTTATCCCAGAGCTATAATTGCACTTAACAATGAACTTAAGGACCACCATCGGTGAGCTGTTGGACAGTGCTACTTGGTCCATTGTGTGGATGCTTGTGTGTTTTTAGGGGAGGGGAATTTTGGTGGATGGTGGGGTGTTTGGGGATTGCGTGTTGTGCATGTGTGTATGTGTGTTGGGTCTGGTCTCTGGATGTTGTGTGAATTTCGTTGTATGTATACTGTGTATATATGTACAATGACAACAAAGAATTCAATTCAATTTCAATTCAATTCATATAAACACATAGCAAAGGCATTATGCAATGATTTTGTGCAAATTGTGAACCTGGCCAGCTATGTCAGTTGAGCAGGAGCTTTAGGATATCACAATGGGTGGGATAGAGAGTCTTCAGTATTTGGTGGTGGGGTTGGAAGAAAGAACTCGTGGATTAGTCAGCACAATTGCATGCTGCTAAGCTCTTGCAAGCCAATCAGTTTAGCCTTGCCTCTCTCATCCCAGGCCTACCACTGGCTAACAAAATATTAACAGAGCACAGATAAACCCTTAACAAATCCCCGGAGGACTGAAAGATCACCTGAATCTGTGATGAGATTGGTGTGGGGTTGAAAGGTATAGACTCCGGTCACTTCTGTTTATAGATTTGTTCTTGCTCACCATTGGAGTTGAGCAAATGTTTAATCGGTTTCTCCTGCTGCCTTTTGGCTTTTGGATAATGCTACGGAGCAAAGTTGCCTTTTCAAACGTACCCTCTCCCCTCTTCGTGCCATCTGTACTTCCGCTTAGCAACTAACAGATGGCTGGCTCCGTATTCGATAAAGAACATTTGGCTGGTTGGTTTATTTCAAGATATTCCTTTCTCGAGGCTTGGGCTTTACAGCTAGCAAAGGGAGGAGAGAAATCCAGGTTGTTCAGAAGATGACAGGATGAAAGTGAGTGAAAGACAGGGCTGCTATTCTCATTCCTCTGGGGAAAAATAGGATGCTGTGGGCCGCTGAAGAAAGAGAGGGGACAAACCAATCCATAATCCAAACTATTGAAAGGCAAAGGTGCACCAGGACAGCTGGCACCAGGTGAAAGCAGGCAGGTGGAATGCCAGGCATATAACACTGGGCTGGATTTCCTCTCTGCAGCTGGCTCATTAAGAGCCCCAAGCCGGGGCTCCCTCTTACTCAAAAGGCAAAGATCGCAGCAGGGAAGTTAGCTCTTGGGCTACTCACATTTCTCTCTCGCTCCCTTTCTGCCCGCCAAGCTTTGCAAAGTCTTTCCTGGCAGCTCATTAGGAGGTGCAGTGATGCATAAGAGACAGTCATTAGGAGTGTTTTTCAACATTGCCTTTTGATCAGCTGACTATAAGTCTCATGGAGACGTTTGCTTACATTGTTTTCCATGAGCGTCCTCTGTTGCTATATCGAGAATGACATGCATAGAAAACGGGGGGGGGGGGGGAAACTAGCTTGACCTTTCCATGTCTCAGGCAGGGAGGGGTGGAGCGTGGCCTCGCGCCATTGGGTTCTCAGAGTTTCACCTTGATATTGTCAATGGTGATGCCACAACAAGAGCAGGGCAAGGCAATCCCTCGGCAGCCACACTTCATCCACTTTTAATAATTGGTGCCAAGGGCAGAGGGGCTGATGGGGAAGGAGATAATGGCCATGCCATAGGTTTTCTGGGGTATGCTTTTGTTGGGCAGGCTGGCCTTCATTTGTAAAGACTGCCCCTCTGGGCTTTCTGCTCAGAATTCAATTCTGGGTGGATGAGGTTCATTGCTATTTATTTTCGCTGGGTAGTTGCCATAAGACTATTTTAATATCCCATGGAAGGATGGTGTTCATGCGAAATCTATTTAGAAAAACAACTTACTTGCATGCATTGTAACATAGTTGGCATTCATCAAATAATGGTTGGGAACTTCAGCTGTTCAGAATGCTGTAGCAGGAGTTTGGATTCTGGTTGGTTATGGTAATGTATGATTGCAGTAGCTTCTTTGGCTAATAATCTCTTTCTGGGCTATCAGCCCAGCTGACAACTATCAGCTGCAAGCCTAACATGATGAATAAAGAATCCATAAGCTTCCAGTTAGTGCTGAACTATAACTCCCAGCATCACTTTCTATGGGCAACACTGGGTTGGATAGGTAGGAGCTTTAACTCTGCCACATCTGAAGTGCCATGGGTTGTCTGCCACATTGTCTAACTTAGGACGTGTGAGTGACATGAAGTCAGCACATTAATTTCTTCAAGAAAGGCTCTTCCATCCCTTACCTTACCTCTCCTGTTGAAGTGAGAAAATACCTTTTCCAAATCTGATACAAACTTGGGGATATCTTTTGTGCTTTCCATTTGTAGACAAAACCATTTTTCTTCAGCTAAACCTTTAGCTTCACCTGTTGCCTTGTTACGCTTAAGGTTGCCGTAAATACTCAAAGTACATTTGCAGGATTTGTGGGTGGGATTCATCCTTCTTCCAAGGGGAGGCTGGGTGGTAAGGAGAAAAAAAATGGAAGATCATAATAGCTAATATTTACAGGTGGTTCCAGGGATGGTTTCTCTGCTTTGGAAACTGCGGTAAAAGCCTTTGAATTAAAGCATGAGGCTTAGTTGAGAGCCAAGTAACCTTTCTATTCTCCATCCCGGAACCCTTACATGTTTTGGAAATATTTGAGAAGGCAGAAACTCATCGTGGGGTTGATAACATTTGTCAGACATGATGGAATAAAAAGATGGCTGCTTCCATAAAGTTTTTGGACCTTGGAGATGCCATTTTTCACCATTATTAATTTCTTTAAGCACTATTTGGTGAGTAAGTGGCATCTAAATTTAACAAAGTAGAGGAAAGAATTCTCTTTTCCTCTTTTCACTTTACATCTGGACTGTGAGATGTGGCTTGATAAGTAGGCTTTCTTCTCGATGAAAATGATGTTCTGTTCTTGAAAGGCTGAGTAAGCCACAATAAATAAGCAAATAAAGAAGGGCTCAGGTTTGGAAGTTTATCAAAGCAGATAAACTAATCAGGTCTGCTTTGGGGTATCTAAAGACCATGGCATTCTAATTATATAAAGTTCTATGAATTTCGGCAAAGACTCCTGCTGACTAATTCATAGCTTGTTTTCCGCTACATGGCTTTGAGTGCTTGTTAAGGCTAAAAAAGAGATTTTCTGGCATGGGTTGTTGGGAAAGGTGGGGGTGGGGGGGTGGAAGCAACAATGGTTGGATTTCTCTGCTTCCATTACCCTGTCTTATGATAGCCAACAATTAGTTAATCTCCTTGGCAGCAAAATGACAGGATGGGACTTGACCAAATACAATGTGTGGTACGCATAGACATCCGCCCCAACTGAAAGGCATTACAATGTTTGTTAACCTTAAGGGTCACTCCTGATTCACTTCTGCAGACAGAAAACAAGATTTATAGAACACGGATCAATACAGCCCAAAGACTTTCCCCACGCAGGATGCTAGATTGAGGCACTTCTCTTTATCAGTTTACCATGACACTAATGTATTTTGCCTGTTTTGCCTGGGCAGTGATGAATCTGTTGGCAAGAGAAAACAAATAAGTTCTGTTGTTGAGAGACATGTTGTCTATGATTTGTCTCAGCAGACAAGCCAGCACACTGGCCAATTCATTTCCTATTTAATTTAAGTGGCATATCTGTCTTCCCCTTTCTGGCGTGTCTTTTGTCTGCAGCACAAACCTTCCCTGGCATTCTCCAAGGGAGATTACTGCGGATTGCATCAGACGGGCTGACTCAATGAAGGCTGAGGGAATCCTCCACCAAGGGAAGCCATTGCTAACAGTGTTTCTCTTGCTTTCATGGTTTCTCTTGCCTTCCTTGCTTTTTGGCTGTAGAAGTGCAGTATGCGGGAAGGAAGGATGTGCCCACATTAAAAGGAGTGGGTTGCATTGCAAATTTCACAACTGGTCCTCATCCCTGCACCTGAGTCATTTCTGGTCACACCTGCCAATCGCAGCAGAGCAGCAGGGCAACAGGAGATGAGCAGGACTGTCTTCCCATGTACCCATTTTCTCCATAATGACTTTATGGCCATCCTTGGAAGGAGGTAACCAAAGTTAAGATCAATCCCCTTTTCTCAAATGTCTGCCCAACAAGCTTTTCTTTTTCAGGTAGATTGAATATCTGAACCTTTGCTCTTGGGATTCTCATCATGAAAACTTTTGAAGAAAGACACCATCAAAACAACAACAACAACAACATTATGGGCTTCATAGGAAAATCATCTTGCAGCCCCAAACCCTCTTGTAAGGTAGCTGTACAAAATGCTTCTCTTTCTTCATCTTCTCCAGGCTTCTGGTCAGTATGGAGCAGCCAGATTGGCCATCAGAAGGAATCATGATTTATTTATTTATGGTCAACTGTACTGCCTTTATAAATACAGAATGCTATGTTTATTGCCACGAGAATAAATGGGTAGATTAGGTAGGCAAAGTTAATTAGAGATATAGGAATGGGTAAAAGGGGGAGGGGGGAATAGACGGTATGAGTATGCCAAGCTGACATGCTCTGTCTCAAAGCCTTACTTTAGCATTAGAGCCAGCACTCTGTTATGATGCTTCATTTTGCTTTAAGTGTGTGCAGGAGACAGTGGCATCCATGTCACCAAGCTTACTGACCTTGACTGACAGAAGCAAATATACTTGGAGGGGCAGTTTCACTCAGAACTTCATTGAGCAAGACACCCGCCCCCTGATACTCTGCACATCTCTAGTAGATAGATAGTAAATTATGCACCCACAAGGTAAGGCTTGGATTTGCCTGCCGTTGTCATCCTTGCAAACAGGGGGTCCATTCATCTTACGTGCCATTCCGCCCATCCTCAGACAAAATTGATCAGAAAAGCTGGAAACTGAGAGATTCCTATTTGCTCATCACCCTGACCTTTTTTTCCCCCTTCTCCACTCTTTGATCATTCTCTTTTTAAACAGGGGAGAAAAGTTCTTCCATACAAAGAATGAGATTTTAGTAATTAGTGCATCATTTTCCAACCTTGGTAACTTGCAGGTGTGGACTTCAAATGCCAGAATTCAACAGCCAGAATGGCCACTGATGAGAATTCTGGGAGATTAATTCCAAAACACCTGTAAATTAATAAGGTTGGAAAACATGGAATTTGAGATTTCAACAGAGATTCCATCTCTGCATATATTTTGCAAAATAGGATGATCAAATTGGTTTCAAATGAGGCAAATTCGTAACGTTATCAAAGTATCTAAAACTCTGAAAACCACTAACACTTGAAGAAAGATGTATATCTAAAGGGAGAGTCCCTTAAATTGATTTCAACTGATGTCTACATTGTCCATGTAGTTTGGTCAACAGTACTGATTAATATGCATCACACACTTTTTATACACATAAAATCAGTTGAGGCTTTAATCACACCAGTTGTGCCCACTATGGTGACACTTTTTACATCATCTCCCTGGGCACTCTTGTTTAAGCATATCTTCTTCCAGGATGTCTTTTCCACCCCCTCCAGTCTAAACCAGGGGTGTTCAACCTTGGAAACTTTAAAATTGGTGGATTTCAACTCCCAGGAGCATGGCTGGCTGGAGAATTCTGGGAATTGAAGTCCATAAATCTTAAACTTGCCAAGGTTGGATACCCCTGGTCCAGACTACAGGTGTCAAACTCACGGTGTCACTTTGCAATCACATGATGTTTCATGACAATTTTTCCCTTTGCAGAGTTGGGTGGGCATGGCTTGCGCATGACGCATCCGGCCCATGGATGGACTGCCATTTTGGCACCCCTGATCTAGACTATAACCTTAGGCTTTCTGATGGTTTCCTATTCAAATATTAACCAGGCTTGATCCTTCTTCACTTTTTCAAGTTCAGTCAAATTTGGCTAAATGCTTCATTCAATAATAGAGTAATCTGATCAATGTTACACAAAATCCTTATACAAAGAATGAGAAATTGTCTTGAGGTTAGCAAAACTGTTGGAAAAGAAATTTGGATTTGAACTTGAATATCTCTGGAACTCATTGTAGCATAGACATTCAAATAACTTCCAACAGATAATCAGGAATTAACCATAAAGATAATTTGCACATGGTTCTGCACTGTGATAAAGTGGCAAACATACATTGTAAATGTTATAGAATGCATTTGAAGAGTTGGCAGAAATTATTATATCGACTGTGATGCCCAATTAGCTGGTTCTTTTGGTTGAAAGTTTTTGAAAAATTGAGAAAAATCATCCGCAAATCTTTTTTTTTTTTAATGAAGCTTACTGTGGTTTGTACATTGTTAGCCACCACACTTGTTTAAAGAAATAAAAATATAAATAAATAAAAAATGAAAAGAAAAATGAAAATGCATATTCATATTCATATTCATTTAATGAGTGGCATGCAGTGTGGAAATTGTCCTGGGTGAAAATTTCACACCATAAGGTGCTGTGAAAAACCTGCCAAGTACAAGATAAATTTACTCATGTCCACCCACAATTTATTAGCTATATTAATAGTGTTTTAATAATTGTTCTTTCCCTGCAAAAATGTCATTTTGGATCAAATTATTAAACATGGAGGTTGAAAATTTTGTATTCTAAAAGATTGACTTGCCAAGTTTTTAATTCTGGTTTTCCCTTTTACTTCAGTCATTTTCCTTTGGTTTTTTTTAAATTATCTATATTTAGTGTTCACAGGCGATAATGATTAGGGTGAGTGATGATGGAAAGCCACACAGAGCTTTCAGTTGCAAATAAATGTGTGTGTGTGGCCCTAGGATATATTATTAAAAAGAACAAGAGGTGAAGGGCAAGCCTTATCTTACCATTTCCATGCATTAAAAGTAATTAATGAATTAAATCTTCCCTTAAAGGTAAAGAAGGACAGTGAAGGGAATAGTCTGAGTTCTGGTACCCCCTAGAAAGATTTTCTACAATTTGTATTTATTGTGCTGATATGGGATGTAGAAATTCTGGTCAAACATACCCAAATATGTAGCTGTAGTAAGAACAGAGCATTTCCCGTTTTTTACAGAGAGCTTTTGCTGTGTATCATAGTGCTCAACTGATGCGTAATATAATTTTCTATAACTGAGGATCCACAAGGTCATTTTGATGAGCTGTTTTTAAGTAAATCTTAATTATTTGCTTTGCAGATTCAAAGTGCGTTATGGTTAGGAGAAAAAAAATGTTGGAGAATCATTGAGTGTTGACAACTTCTATAAAGCTGGGAAAGGCTGGTAATTATTTTGGAAGGCAAGTTTATTTTTTTTTAATTTTTTTTTTAAACATTTAACTAGAAAACAAAGTACCCATTTAGAGTTCACTTCAGCTTTCCTCAGGCAAGCAGAGTCCCCAGGAGGCTTCAACTGCCTCAATACGGCATGTAAGATGAATACGGAAAGTAGTTGGAACAAGCGTTATTTACACTACTGAACCCTTTGTTTGCCTGCAAGACAAAAAATGCAGCTTGGGTTTCTTTTTCTCAGCCAGCCGCAGATCTGTCATTTCTTTATTAAAGCAGTTCATTACATGAAATAATACACTGGATTTATGAAAGGGAGCGACATGCATATTATTTCTATTTCAAGTTCTTATTTATCCCCAGTATGAGGAAATTCAAAAAACTCTGTACAGTGAAGACTGTATAGCCAAAAGTACTGTAAATGCGTAACTATTAGGAAATCTGTGTTCTGTGTTCAAAGACTAGCAGCAGTCCTCCCTCCGGTCTGCCACCAACGCGGGAGCGCCGATCGCTCCCATTGGTTGATGCCGTTTGACAGCCGGCTATAAAAGGGAGCTGTCAAACGGCATCAGCTGTCGCCGCCAGCTGGCTGTCAGATAGCCTCGGCAGCCGCGGCGACCCTTTATTCGCAAGAATAAAGTTGTTAGCCTTTAGCCTGGCTCCGTCTCTCTTTCTAACCACCGCTCCACAACACTGGCGACGAGGGCGGGATACAGCTAAGATGACCAGGCAGGAAATCGAGCCGAAGTCACAACAAGAAAGAGCCGAAGCCGCTACGAGCTGATCGAGTCACCGCCACTGACGCTCTCCAAAGAAGCGCGAAATTTAAAAGCTCTCTCAGCTGAGGAGCCGAACGCCACTGACAGGCACAGCCAGAAACGCTTTTCTAAAAGCGAAAACTCTATTTTTTACTCAGCTGGGGAAACCAATGCTGCCACTCTAATGGCTTCTAATCCAACATTCCCGCACTTCCAACTGGGGGCAGAAACATGAGAATCATATATTAATAGGTTTGAATGCTTTTTAGATGCCATTGATCTAACTGAAGCCACGGATCTAAGGAAAAGCGCCTACTTTTTAAGTTTCTGTGGGGCCACAGTTTTTGACACAGCCTCTGCGCTAGTGTCCCCACGTTCTATAAAGGCTATTCCTTGGGATGAGTTGAGAGAAATCTTGTCAAATCACTACTCCCCCAGACCCTCTAGGATAGCCAGGAGATTGGCTTTTAGAAGAAGAACTCAGGCTGAAGGGGAGACTGTGAGTCAGTACATGGCAGCATTGAGATCTGCTGCCATACATTGCGGTTTTAGGGACTACCTTGAGGACATGCTGCTCGATCAAATTGTGGGAGGAGTAAGGGACCTAAAGCTGCAAAGGAGGTTACTGGCTAAAAAAGACTTAACCCTAACCTCAGCTATTGAGGAAGCTCAGGCTGCTGAATTGTCAGAATTATCAGCAGCTGAAATTCAGGGGAACACCCCTAAGCAAGGGCAGTCCACTATGATGAGGTCTCCCAAGAAGTGGAAGAAGAACCTCTGGAGGTAAACTGCCTCACGCGTCCAAGACCCCCCCCCCGGGCCACTTAGAAAATACAACAATCAGACAGCCAAACAGCAAACCTCTTGTATAAGCTGCGGGGGCAACCACCATAGATCAACCTGCAGGTTCAGAAACGTTATCTGTCTGAACTGCCAGAAGAGAGGGCACATAGCCAGGGTTTGCCAAGCTGAGCAGGCCTCCATACAAAGACCTCAAGTTTCTGCCTCCTACCAAAGGCAAGTGAAACATTGTTACACTTGTTACCACGCAAACAACACCACCTCTAGGCCTAACAAATTAAGCATTTCTCTTTTCATAGAAGGTAAGCCCTGCCGAATGGAAGTAGACACCGGGTCAACCCTCTCCATCATTTCATGGGCCTCCCTGAAGAAGTTGCTGCCTTCGCTCTCAAAAAAGAAGTTGACCAACTGCCACCTGACTCTTCGGGATTACCAGGGGAAGACCATTCCAGTCCTGGGTAAGGGAAAATTCCTCATTCAATTCCAAAACTTTAGGGGTCACTTGCCACTGGTGGTTGTAGATGGTGCCCTTCCTAGCTTGCTAGGATTAGATTGGTTTCCTGCCCTAGGCCTCAATGTTACGGGAATTCACTCTGTGGAAAATTCTGATGTAGATGCCCTTTTTAAAGACTACTCTGATGTTTTCAGTTGTGAACTAGGCTGCTATTCAGGCACCCCCATATCTTTTGATGTGGGTCCACAAGCCACCCCAATTCGTTTGAAACCTCGGAGGGTACCTTTCGCCATTAGGCCTAAGCTAGATGCTGAATTGGATAAACTTATCAAACAGGGGGTGCTAGAACAGGTAGACTTCGCCAAGTGGGAAACCCCCATAGTCACCCCTTTAAAAAAAGATGGCAGCGTGAGAATTTGCGCTGACTATAAGACGTCCCTCAACCGTTTCCTACAAATTAGCACATACCCAGTACCTGTAATCCAACACCTGTTCCACTCTTTTGAGCCAGGCATAATTTTTGCAAAGTTAGACATGTCCCAGGCATACCAGCAATTTCCCGTTGACTAACACACTGCTGACCTACAAATTATAGTTACTCACAGGAGTGCATTTAGATGTAAACGTTTGCAATTTGGAGTTAGCGTAGCCCCTGGCATTTTCCAATCACTCATGGAAAGAATCCTCCAGGGCCTACCTGGGGTGGTTCCATACTTCGATGACGTTTTAGTTTCTGCCACCAACAAAACACAACTTTTACTCAGAGTGAGATCTGTCCTTGACAGGTTCAGCCTAAACGGGCTTAAATTGAAAAAAGACAAATGTACCATTGCCACCAAACAGGTAGACTTCCTGGGTTATCGAATTGATGCATCTGGAATTTACCCCATAGAGAGTAAAGTTAGGGCTATTCACGAGGCACCCATTCCCTCTAACAAAACTGAATTGCAGGCCTTTTTGGGACTCCTTAATTTTTATGCTTCTATTTTGCCTCACAAAGCCTCTGTAGCTGAGCCCCTACATAGGCTCCTAGATAAGAAAGCCCCATAGCAATGGGGACAAAGGGAAGCCCACGCCTTCCAAGCAGTGAAGTCTCTCTTAACTTCAAACTCTGTGTTAGTTCAGTTTAACCCAAACCTGCCCCTAGTGCTAGCCTCTGATGCCTCACCCTTTGGCATAGGAGCAGTATTGAGCCATAGGCTCTCAAATGGATCAGAGGCACCCATTGCCTATTTTTCAAGAACTTTCTCCGCTGCAGAGAGGAACTATAGTCAGATCGATAAGGAGGCCTTAGCAGCTGTAGCCGCTGTAAAAAAATTCCATGAGTTCCTTTATGGCCATAGTTTTGAACTTGTAACAGATCACAATCCTCTATTAGGACTGCTAGCTGGGGATAAGCAAACCCCACAGGTGTTATCCCCAAGAATGACCAGATGGACTCTATTTCTGGCCGCCTACTCTTACACACTGGTACATCGCCCAGGGAAGACCCTGTGCCATGCTGATGCCCTCAGCAGATGCCCCCTACCATCACCAGTCGAGGACCCAGCTCCAATCCACGCAATCTTCGACTGCAATAAACTTAACCTACCAGTCTCAGCTGGGGATATTGCTGCACACTCCAAGAGGGACCGTGTTATTTCCCAAGTCCTGGACTGGATAGGGAGGGGGTGGCCTGACATTCAGTTCGCCCCTGAATTCATGCCATTTAAGACCCACAGGCAGGAGCTTTCTTCACTACAGGGCTGTCTGTTATGGGGGACAAGGGTGGTCGTACCACCCACCTTGCAAGAACCAGTTTTAAGGGCACTGCACGAGGGTCACCCTGGCGTCGTAAGGATGAAGGCCTTGGCCCGCAACTACGTCTGGTGGCCAGGATTAGATGCCCGGATTGCCAACTGGGTTAACACGTGCCAGCCCTGCCAGGCAACAAGAGCAGCCCCACCAGCAGCTGCCCCAACCAAATGGGAAGATTTGGGGGCCCCTTGGGCCAGGCTGCATGTAGACCTGGCTGGTCCCATACAAGGGAGGACATTCCTGGTGGTTGTAGATTCATTTTCCAAATGGACTGAAGTAGCCTTGTTACCCTCCACCACAATACTGGCTGTCACAAGGGCCTTGACCAGACTGTTTGCTACTCATGGACTTCCTGAATATTAGTTTCAGATAATGGCCCCCAATTCAGTTCTAATGAGTTTGCCATCTTCACAGCTAATCTGGGCATCAGACATGCTCTCACAGCCCCCTTTCACCCAGCAAGTAATGGAATGGCAGAAAGGGCTGTCAGGTCTGCCAAGGAAGTTCTGGCCAAGCTGGCCAGGCAGACTGGCACGCCAAACTGTCAACTTACCTACTCACACAATATGCCACCCCGTGCCCTTCCACCAACAAGTCCCCTGCTGAACTGTTAATGGGCAGGCGCCTCAGGACCACCCTGGACAGGTTGCACCCGCACTACGCACCCGCACTACGCTCCTAGCCTCTGATAGCCATGCCAGGGAATTTACCCTGCAAGACCAGGTGTACGCCAGCAACTATGCGGGGCACCCCTTATGGCTGCCAAGGCAGATAGTCTTTGTTGCAGGACCCAGATCATACAGAGTCCTTCTGGAAGATGGCCGGATTTGGAGAAGGCACGTAGACCAGCTGAGGAGGCGTTGGAACAAGACTGCCACCGAAATCCCAGTCTACCCGCCGCCAGACGACCCGGTCTACTCACCGCCAGCCAATCCGCCGAAGGACCCGGTCTACCTGCCGCCCGATAACGCAACCAGCCGATCGCCACGGGAAGACTCACCCGAGCAGTCGCCAGGAAGCAGTCCAGGGATGGCCAGCAACCCTCTGCAGGTTCCAGTCACTGCCCAGGAGGAACAAGACGCACCAGCCGCCAACAAGCCTCAGGAACTTCGAAGATCGGGCCGCGAGCGAAAGCGACCATCATGGCTACAGGACTACGCATGCTCGTGGCCAGGGGGAAGGAGTGCTGTGTTCAAAGACTAGCAGCAGTCCTCCCTCTGGTCCGCCGCCAACGCGGGAGCGCCGATCGCTCCCATCGGTTGATGCCGTTTGACAGCCGGTTATAAAAGGGAGCTGTCAAATGGCATCAGCTGTCGCCGCCAGCTGGCTGTCAGATAGCCTCGGCAGCCGCGGCGACCCTTTATTCGCTAGAATAAAGTTTTTAGCCTTTAGCCTGGCTCCGTCTCTCTTTGTAACCGCCGCTCCACAACATCTTACTTTGGATTTCCTTTCAGTCTAAGATAATATTGTTCAATAGCTTTTAGGGCCTATTGCTATCCTTGTTTATGATGAGCAACTCTATTACCAAATTCTGGGCTTTGCTTCAGCATTGTTTGACGGCCTACTTATAAAAAAATCTCTCCCCCATGTAAGATAGGGTATCCTAGGCCTCTGGAAAGGTAGGATAGTTTTGCCCCTGAATCCCCATCATAAACCCACTGAAGGCAATACTATAAGTTCCTACATTAAAGCATGAACCATGCAATGCTGCTTTAACATGCAAGAATTTTGGAAAGGTTTTGAGCTGTGTGGTGAGGTGATGGATGGTTCCTTCTCTTTTGATGAAGTGGATCAACCTGTCAAGCCTCAACCTTGGCAAGGGTGGTTGGAGCTGTAGGATGTCCAACCTTGGCAACTTTAAGACTTGTGGACTTCAACTCCCAGAATTCCCCATCCAGAATTCTGCCTGGGCAACTTTAAGACTTGTGGACTTCAATTCCTGGTTCTGAGAGCTAAAGTCCAAAAGTCTTAAAAGTTTTGCCAAGGTTGGATACCCCTGATCTAGACAGTTAAAAGTTATCCAATTGCAATTTTAAAATATGTGAATCTGGAATTGTTGAGGATTCACTTGGCAATGTCTTACTTCAGAGGGCTCAGCATGCCTCACTGCATTAGTACCAAAACTGAAGAGCTGCTACTTTCTTGGAGAAGAAAGAGCATAGCCCGAGGAATAGTGGAGCTGAGGCAACCACAGGTTAAGATTAACCTCCATCCCTTCCTCTTTACTACTTCTAGTATATTTCTTCTCCCTCTTTCCCTTCCCCGCTCCTTAGCGACAGTAGCTCTCCATTACAGTTGTACATGGGGTCGCGATAGGCCGGACATGACTTAGCAATTAGCAACAAAAACATTTCTTTTAATTTTGAAAAGCATTTGACTGTGCCATAAAGCAAACCTGCGACACCTGGAATCCTATTTTTTTTTCCTAAAAATTCTCTAGGTGAAAGATGGGAGAGGACAAGAGAGAATGGCAAAATACACCCCTGCTGATTTTGTTTTTAAAGATGTGAAATATTGAATTTGGAGCCTTTCCTTCTTATGGGTTTCTGGATACATAGCCAGCAGCACCTTAGGGGTCAGGTATTTAGTAGGTTCATGCAAGGGGACTTGGCTTAACCTCAGTAAGGCCCTTTTTACCATGGGGGCAATGATACAATTCTCCACACTGAGGTGAAGAGGCAATGCAATTCTCCTCAACAAGGCTCTTCTCCCTGACAAGGTGTCACCTTGAGGCCTTATCTGTCAGCCTCTTCTGGCTATTGAACTGTTGGATAAAGCCTCAAAATGAAATAACACAACCCATTCACTTCAATTTTAGAAGTGAGGGGGGCAGGGAGGACATTACTTCATGACACAATTTCGAAGAGATGCTTTGCACAGACCTTCACTAAAGGTGAAGCACCTCTTTGGAGCTCTGCAAAACTCTTGCCTACACCCCCAGTGACCCTTTTGTCACCCTGTTCGGTATGACACCTTAAGCAAGGACTCTCTTGTACACATGGAGTGTCCTCCATCAGCCCCATGGGGAGCCATCACAACTGAGGAAGGCTCTGCTATTAGTTCTATGTGATAGATGGCAGCAGGATTGGGGCAGACAGAGTTGTGTGACTTGAGAGACATGACAAAAGGTGCCATTCATTTGTGTTGAAAATAATCTGAAAATAAATCCACTTCTGTCTTTCTATTGTTCTAAGCCTCATCTGTACATCTAAATCCTACTATATATGTTTATACAACTCTTTTAATTATAGATACCAATGTTTACCTTGTTGTTAGACCTTTCTGGCTCATGATTGAAACAGTCCCACATTTGGGACATGTGCCATCATCTTTTTTTTTTAAAGGGGGTTTGGTGCAATTTAATTATACTATTAGTTTACCTTAATCCTTCACAATATTTCTGATAAAAGTTGTTTGTTATTATGATGTTTCTTTCTTGCAAACCATTAGATTGCATTAGTATCAAAGAATGCTGATAACTTGTTTTATTACACTCCAAGAACATAGAAAAATGATGCTTGATCTCAAAGAGAAGAGCGTCGTCCAGACTTCAGGCTTATGATATGGAGGCATGGATGCCTGAGTGTTACATTCATTAGTATAATTTTTATGAAAGCAGAATTAACCCTCCCCCCTCCAACAATAGCCTTCACCACGCAGGGTGCATGGTCTCAATTTTTATATTTGCAAAGCTTAATTAAGCCATAGATTCTACTTTGAAAGGCACACTAAATTTAATGAATCCCTCAAGAGGAATAATATACAACAAAAGATAATCACAACATTCATTTGTTAAACTGATGTATATCTTTAGATTTACAGTTATTTGGACTTTTATTGCATCAGGCTATAAAGGCCGATAAAAGTATAACTTAAACCTATCATTGTAAATATTTATGGAATTTAATCCATTCAAAATGATACCTATCATTATTTTGTACTGTTATCTTGATTGCTGTGACATATGTTAGCATAGGAAACTTTCTTGCCTTAATTATATCTGTTATAAAATGGATGTATATTGTGTTAATGTAAAACCAATACCAATGAAATCTATAACACTCAACAAATAATGGAGTCATAGTGTTCAGTATTTTGGTCTAGTGGTCAAGGTACAAGGCTAGAAACTGGGAAACTGTGAGTTCGAGTGCCACCTTAGCCATGAAAGTCAACTGGGTGACCTTGGGCCAATCACCCTCTCTTAGCCCAACCCACCTGGTTGTTGTTGTGGGGAAAATAGGTGGAGAAAGATGTGTTAACTAGGTTTATGCCTTGAGTTATTTGTAGAAATAATAAAGTCAGGATATAAATAAACAAGCAAACTAGTGCTGGGCCAGTCAGTGGGGTATTTCAAAAGAGGGTGAGGCCAACTCTCAGACAACATGAGGTACATTTGTACAAAGAAGATCCTTGGATTAGCTGGCTTGCTAAACTTCAGCATTTATGACTGCTCAGTGCCAGAGTTCAAATGTGAAGAACCCAAGAACTGAGAGCCCCATTTGTTACTTGTTCCCTACCTTCAAAAAGGAGAAAGAAAAGTGGTAAAGTCTTTGGTTCAAGGGGTTGGCCATTCACCAGCCACAGGGCTGACTCTCCCCCCGCCCGCTCCCTCCCATCCAAAAGCAAAAAGAGAGAGTTGCTTTCATGAGTTAATGTAAGTCACTCCCAAAGATGGCGCACAGGTGATTATGTTTAGTGGTATTCCAGTTCATACCATGGAGGGAATTTGTGCAGGATGCTTTAGAGTGTCACAGCAAAAGATAAAATAAGTGATCAGTTTGCTGATGTCTCTAATGCCAGGTGACCAGGTGAGTGGCTCAGGACTTGTAGTAAAGGTTTCAGAACGTAGAATGGGGAAAATGGAAAGAAGAGGTTTCTGCTGTGTTTGTGGGTATGTGAGTATATATGAATGAAATTACTGGCAAATGAAAGTTTGTTGCATGGCATAATTGAGTTCTAAACCTTTTCACCTCTAAATATGGCAATGCAACTAATGAAACAGATAGTTCTAAAATAAGGGTTAGTTAGATTAATGCAGGAGGATAGGATTATATTAGGGAAGGCAATTCACAACTTGCAAGCAAACTTCCATCCTTAAGCACCTCTGTGTTTATTGCTAAATCACCTAAGATTGACCCCCTTGCAGTATAGAGCAATTCCTATACCAAGAAACAAACAGAAATAGTTTAATTAAACAAAGGTTTAATGCATTTATCACACTGAAATTGGGAGTGGAATAGAGGAGAAGAGCTGAAAAATACCATCCTTCTCTTGCATTTATGTTACCACTACACCTCCTACACCTTTGGTGACCAAGATTCTTTTCAAGTGCATATGAGAAGCAAAAGATTTCTAGTCCCTGATCTAAGCAACATATCATGTCAGCTGTATACAGAATGTCTACATCCGTTGAGCTATCGAATAACACTAGCTAATTAATTGTATTTTCCCTGTTCCCATAAATGTTCTCTAGGGGATTACATGGCTAGTCATAAACCCAGGCCCAAAAATGGGGACTTTCCAATGCCAAACTGTACTTCATTATGTTTTGTATTTGTGGTGTGCTAGAATGTTTGGGAAACAAGAAGTGTGAACATTTAGATAACAGTTAATTAGTATAGTCAAGCATAATTGGTTTTCACTTTCCACTCTTTTCTATTCATCGACTGAAGGTAATTATATAATAGCAATCCTTGAGCAAGTTATTGTTACATGGCATCAGAAGATAGGGCTGTTTTCACACTTAAGTCCACACCAATTAACTGAATTTATCTGAAACAATTTATTCAGGCTGAATCCAATTGAGCAATATTTCAGGCAGTGTTGGGCTGCCCTTACATGGTAGGTCCAAAATATATGCTTCTACCAGTGGACAGTTCCTATGCTTCTAGGTGCAGCTTACAGCTTACAAACATAAAACATGTTCCCTGCCCTGAAAAGCTAATAATGGAGAGCTGGGGGAAGGGAGGTGATTCCATGAAGCTACACTAATTGGGCTTTGTGCCCTTGACTCAGAAGCTCTTGTAGAAAGGAAATATTGCATTCTTTCCAAGGTCAAAATAACTACAGAGTGCTGCTTCCCATCCCAGCATATAAACTAGAACTTTACTTCACAACCTTTTCCACATCTGCTAAGCATCCAGCTTTTGTATGTTTCCTGAGGAATGTTTATGCATGAGCCAGGCTACACAAAACCTGAAAGCCAAATTACTGCTATGAAAACAACACTGAGGCAGAATAAAATCAAACTCAGAATAGAGACAAAATGGAGATTGGGAACACCATGTGCCATCTTGTCATGTGATCTCCCAGCCGTACACATGTATGGCTGATCATTTGAGTTTTGGAAAACTGATAGAGGTTGCACACACACTCAAGGGAGTTGGAAAAGGTGATAGTAGCATTGGAGATTTTGAAGAAAAAAATGTCTAGCAAGCAAAGATGGAACCAGGCAATTTGGGGCCACTGAAGAGTTTAATGATGGTTCTATCCAACAAGAAGAGAATGATATGAGCTGGAATTTTTTGTCCAGCTGATACGTATTTCCATGAGGTGGAGAGAAAGCAAAGAAACTGAAAAAAAAAATCCTGGTTTTATTAGTCATGAGAGATTGTCAGCAATGCTTTAATTGAAGCCTTTGATGAATTCTTTGGAGAATATAGTTATAGCTATAACCTGGCTACAGTTTAGGTTACGGACACTATTATAGTAGCAGAAGCAATATTATTGTAAGCAGGGAGATAATTAATCTCAGAATGGAAGAACAATTGGGTCATAAGGCAATTCACTATATTCCATTTTCCTTAGAAGCTGGACCCCAGAAAACAGGGGAAAGACCTGGAGCTTTGGT
Organism: Hydrophis major; assembly: GCA_033807585.1. Lineage (NCBI taxonomy): Eukaryota > Metazoa > Chordata > Lepidosauria > Squamata > Elapidae > Hydrophis > Hydrophis major. Next base: position 182,712,679 of record CM066328.1, read on the forward strand.
TGAACGCATTAGCTGAATGATGTTTACATAGTTATCTGAATGAAACATTCAGCTTCATAGAAAAACTAATATCCTAATATCCCTGATTATGCTACCAAAAAAAATGATTCATTTCACAAGAAGGTTCTTATGTGCTACATTTTGCCTAATCGGTTCTAAGGAATCATACATGGATAGGAATGGCACGAATTGAAGGTAAATAGCAAAAGAGTAAGTAAACAAATCCCAAGTTTTAAGATCAAGCTCCTTGAGATTAAACGTCTACATAGGAGTGTACATTCCCTCTAAGCAGATCAGATTCCTTGGTCTGGGAGCACCTAGAACAATCCAGAGTTGAAATATTTCTTATGTTCTTTTCTTAATCTCTGGTCCTTTTTGGAATCTTAAGTCTGGCATGCATGTTCTTTGGATTCTTGTTCACACTTGATTTCTGCAAACTCTGTTGTTCTGATTCTTCATTTGGACTTCTTCTTTTTTTGCTTTCCTCCCCACTGTAATGTCTTCCATGCTTCTCTCTTTGGCTTTTCCAAGCTACTAATTCTGAACTTTTTTGAGACAAGATGAACAGAGGTGGTATTCAGCAGGTTCTGACCAGTTCTGGAGAACCAGTAGCAGAAATTTTGAGTAGTTCAGGGACCACCTCTGACTGGCCCTGCCCCCATCTATTCTCTGCCTCCCGAGTCCCAGCTGATTGGCTGGGTTTTCTTTTGTTGCCCTGCACAGGAGAACGGAGCTGGAAAGCAGGTTAATGGGGTGGGGAGGGAATGGGGATTTTACAGTATCCTTCCCCTGCCATGCCCACCAAGCCATTCCCACCAAGCCACGCCCACAGAACCGGTAGTAAAAAAATTTTTCACTGAAAATGAAGATATACAAGATATACTGTGGCAAGTGTTTGTTCCATCTCCCTTTCTCCCTCAAAAGCACACCACATGTAATACAAAAGAGACATTATGAAGTATGTGATTGAAGAATAGTTATTTTAATTGTATTGAAATTTATTGCAATAGACATGGAGCTGAAGTAAAACCAAACATAGATATTATCCTGCTTTCATTGGCTTCTTTTTTAAAATATGGCCCCTTGGCTTGTCACCCAAAGTGCAAGTGTGAGCCTTAATTTGGGAAAAATTATTGAGCCCACTTCAAAGAAACGAAGTTAGTTAAATCCTTTTCTTGTGTGAAAATGTCTCCAGAAACACATATACAACTTTCTTTCAAGCCCAGGTTTTACGAAAGAAGAATGGTGGGCATGCCTTGTCCCAGAAGCCTTCTCTGTCACATCCACCATCATCTCTTGAATACATTTCAATTTGAAATAAATTGGCTTAGAATGATAGTCCAGTTCCAATTTGGTTTTATTGATTTATAAACCAATAATTCTAGCAAGGAATTTGAGGAAGCATTCTCTATTCTCCTTCCTTTTATTCTCATAAGAACCTTGCAAAGGCATTCCAAGGAGCATTAGGGTTAAATGGACATTTTAATTTGGCTCCCCCAATTGTACCCAGCAGCAACAAATCGATAAATCTATCAACACCCAAAATTGATCTTTACCATAGCCATAATTCAGCTATAGTGTCAAGTACCTTCGGGATAGATTCTCCTTGATAGAGGAGGAAAATTTGCAAAAAGGATGAGTAAAAACCACTCAATCATAATTACACCATAAACACATAAATTGAATATTCCATTAATGGATACTATTCCATCCCAGTCAATACTGCCTGATATTGTCAGACCCTCGAGATATTCCAAACCAAAATTTTTTTTAGAACAGGGATTCCAGGAACCCTCTGTTGCAGAAAAGTAGAATAATAGTAGAAATGGCAGGTGCCTTCTCCATTGCAAAGCTTGTCCTCTGGAATTGCCTTCTTCCAGAAATATATATGATTCCAACCCTGATGATGTTCTGAAAGATACTGAAAACCTAGCTATACTTCCAGGCTTTGGGCCAAGGGTGAGCATTTGTAAAACGTTTGTTGTTGTTTGCTATGCTTTCTTTTCCAGTCATGTATCATTTGTTTCTTTTTAAAATTGGTCTGCTTTATTTTATAAAGCATTCGAGGGTCAGACATTTTTTTCAATAGGTAAAATATAAAAATAAAAACAGAAGCTCGAAAATTTGTCCAAATTTCTCTGTCCCAACTTACAATATGCAAAATGAAAGTGGGGTCATTTTGAGTGTCTTTCTCACACTTCCTTCTTTCTGAGGATTGTGTAATCTTTCCTGCAAGTTCCTCTGAATTGCTTTATCTTACTACTTAATCTTATTACTGAAGCCAAATCCATAATAAGCCACTATTCAGAGCCTGCTGTCTATTACAGTGGTAGGATTCAAATTTTTTTACTATCACTTCTGTGGGCGTGGCTTATTTGGTGGATGTGGCTTGTGGTCATGTGACTGGGCATGGCTTAGTAGTCATGTGACTGAGTGAGTGTGGCCAACTTAATTTCACTCACATCGAGGGCTGCTTCACCTGGCCTCTCCTTTCCCAGCCATTCCTTGTCACACCCAGCTTCAACTTATCTATAGTTCTGTAAAAATATATAGTTCACCTTTTTTTGACTTTATTATCTACATATTACAGATGTACTTTCATGGACCACTGAAAGAAGGAAATGGCTCACATACTTTGCCCAAGAGTGTGATAGGCAACAGGCTTTTAAGGGGCTGCCACAAAGAAATGGTGGGGGGGGGGGGCAATGTATTTTCCAAATCACCAGAAGGCAAACAAGAAGCAATGGATGGAAACTGAACAGAGAGAGAAGCAACCTAGAACTAAGGAGAAACTTTCTGACAGTGAGAACAATTAACCAGTGAATCTGCGTGTCCCCAGAAGTTCTGGATGATCAATCACTGGAAATTTTTAAAAGACTGGGCAGGCATTTCTCTGTAATGGTATTGGGTTCCCCCCAAAGTCCCTTCTAAGTGTTATTCTGACACCTTTCCCAGGACCTCTACTCAGAGTTTGGCATCCTCAGTTTTCCTGCCTGAGCACGGGCTTGGACTAGAAGACTTCCAAGGTCCCTTTCAACTCTTGTTAAACACATGTGTATTTATGCTCTGGACTATAGACACTGATTGCATGTAAACCCTGAAAAATATGTGGTAGCCCTGAGCAAAAGAAAGGCAGTAGAATCATTCTAGGTGTAGGGACAGTGTAAAATATTAACGCATGATAAATTATGGAACAATTAAAAATAATAGGACAGAGTTTTCTCTGTCTCTCTCTCTCTCTCTCTCTCTCCCCCTTCCTTCCTATTTCTTTTTCTTTCTTTCTCTTTCTTTGTCTCTTTCTGTCTTTCTCTCCCTGCCTTTCTTTCTCTCTCTCTCACACACACAACACACACGCACACTCTCTCTCTCTCTCCCCATTTCTTTTTCTTTCTTTCTTCCTCTTTCTTTCTCTCCCTTCCTCTTTCTTTCTTGTTTTCTTGTTTTGCTTGTTTTGCTTGTTTTGCTTGTTTTTCTTTCTTTCTTTCTTTCTTTCTTTCTTTCTTTCTTTCTTTCTTTCTTTCTTTCTTTCTTTCTTTCTTTCTTTTTTTCTTTCTTTCTTTCCTCTTTCTTTGTTCCTTCCTTCCTTCCTTCCTTCCTTCCTTCCTTCCTTCTCTCTCTCTCTGTGTCTCTCTCTCTGTCTCTCTGTGTCTCTGTCTCTGTCTCTCTCTCTCTCTGTCTCTGTCTCTCTCTCTCTCTCTCTCACACACACACACACACACCTGTCAGCCTTCATTCCCTCTCACTCCAGGCACCTTACTCACAAGGGGAAGTTAATCCAGCATTGGAGAAGTTCTGCAGGTTAATGGATTTGCATTTGCAGCTCCTGCAAACTTCCCCCCTCCCCCAGAGTTCTTTCCCTCTTGCTCCAGGCACTTTACTCACAAGGGAAAACGATACTTCTAGTGTCCATGAAGAATCCAGCCTTGGAACAGTTTTGCAGTTTAACCGATTGCTGCTCCACCCACAGTCATGTGTTTTCAAGTGGCTGCTTGAAAATGCATGGCTAGTGTAAGGGAGCAGTCCTTCTTTAAGCATCGGGTGGGCGGGGTAAGCAAGTGAGTGGAGACTGGGTGACCGGGTTGGGGGCGTGGCCAGCTAGATGTTGCTACCAGTTTGGTGACCCACGCCAAATTCTTGCTACCGGTTCACCCAAGTAGGTGCGAACCGGCTGAATATCACCTCTGGTTTATTATTCCCACTTTGTTTACCTTTCAAGTCCCTCTGGACTGCCAAGAAAAACCAGGACTGAGCATGAGCGATGGCAATAGCAATAGCACTTAGATGTATGTACCACTTCACAGTGCTTTACAGCCCTCTCTGAGTGCTTTACAAAGCCAGCATATGGTCCCCCCAACAATCTGGGTTCCTATTTAACCAACTTCGGAAGGATGGAAGGCTGTGTCAATCCTGAGCCAGTCAGGATCAAACGCCAGTCAGTGAGTTGAATTAGCATGCAATACTGCATTCTTACCTCTGTGCTACCACTGCTCTTCAATAAAGAGGTTCTAGTTTCTTTAACTTGGAGAAACTGAGTTAGGAGAGTGGACCATGTGCTTGATGCACTGTAGGTCTTCACCAAATCCAAGACCTGTGGCATCCGGATGAGTTGGAACATTTTGCAGAGAGCGTTGACAATCCCCTGTAATTTCTACATCTTAAAGAAGAGGCTGATTTTCTGTAAGGCAGCCTTTTTTTCCTGCAAAGCAAGGGATAGGAAACTTTCTCATTTTTAAAGCTGTATTTAATATTTTAGGATAACTGAGGGATACAATGAAACCAATGTTTTTGACAACCATTTCATAAACATTTGGTTGTGACACTTGGAGATGCAAAAATGAATTTGCCAGCCATAGGTTGTCCTAGGGGCCTATAAGTTCCCCATCCGCTACTCTATGGTTAGATTATACCAATTAGCTGTCCACTAAGGATGCTAGGGCTCATTTTGTAAGAAAAATACATCCCGGAAAATCTCATCCCCAAACTCTGGAGAGTTATAACCACAACAACAATGTAGTACAATGAATAATCAATAAAGTGAATTATCAATAAAATCAACAATATTGATTAAAATCAACCAAGACAAAATATACATATAAATAAATGAGAACATCTGAAGCCCATATAAATAAATGAGTACATCTGAAGCCCAAATAGACAGCTGGCAAGGAATTTAGGAAGGAAGAGATATAAAAACGTTGCTCAGCCCTGGGAAAGTAGAAAGCATGAAAAAGCAGCAACTCATGGAAAGCATGAAAAACAAGAACGACTCAGCAACATTAATTCCTGAACACCTGATGTTACAGTGATGATATACAAGTTTTCATCTAGATTCCTGGCAAACTAAGTGATATCAATAAAGGAGAACATTTGCTCTGATGATGTTACCTAGTTTGGGTAATAAAACGTCTCCAGGTAAACAGCCAAGGTCTGAGAGCACCAAAGATGTCTTAAACTAAGCATTTTTGTTGATGTCCTGTCTCTTTATCTGGAGCCTCTAGAGCAGGTATATCAAACTCAAGGCTGGCCCACGGGATATTTAGATCTGGCCCAAAGGGCTGACCTGGAAACAGTGAAGGACCAGCCTGCAGTGCCTCTGCCAACAAAAATGGAGCTTAGGAGGGCCCATTTTAACTGACAGAGGGTTGCAGGAGGCCATTGCAGAAAACGGAGTTCGGGAGCCTGTTTTTGCTGGCAGAGACACAAGTGATGTTGAGCTGGCCCTGCCCCCTGGCAACACCCCCACACACACACACTGAGGTCAAATACAACCCTGATGCAGCCGTCAATGATATTGAATTTGACACCCCTGCTCTAGAGGTACACTCAATCAATCAATCATTCAATCCTCTAGAATAGCCCTCAAGCCAGATGCATCACATGCTGGCCATGCCCACACCTGGTTTAGTGAAGGGGGAAAAGGTCACAATATGTCACATGACGCCGCCATGACAATGTGAGCTTGAGGTTTCGATGGGGAACTAGCTTCAGCTCAACTGTACTAAGATTGAATGGTTCTGAATTTTAGGTTCTTCAAATTCCAGGAACTTAACACATTCAGTTCAGGATGGGTTGGCACTGCTCCAAACAGGCCTAATCAACAGTCTGAGGATGCTCTTGACTTGATAACTCCTGCTTGGAGAGTGGGTGGCAGCAGTGGTCAGAAAGCCTCTTTACAGCTTCATCTTGTGTGCCAGTTGTGCCCATTCCTAGACTGGAGGATATGTTCTCAGTCACTCATTCCCGGGCTGCCTCTTGAATGAATTACTGTAAGACATTTTGCATGGGCTGCCCTTGAAGACCATCCAACAAAATGCAGAGGCAGGGCAGTTATTTATGCTCCTCAAACAATGCATGTTACAACTCTACTCTGCAAGCAGCATTGGCTACCAATATCCTTCCAGATACTGCAGTTCAACTTGCTGGTTATGATCTACAAAGCCTTACACCAGTGGTGGGGTTCAACTTTTTTACCACCAGTTCTGTGGGTATGGCTTGGTGGGTGTGCTTTGCACATGCACAAATGCACAGTGGGTTTGGTATTGACCTTCTCCTGCAATCCTGCACTCTCCCTGTGTGTTCAACAGCTGTTGTGCAGCAATCCGTGTTGCTGTGCGAAGCAGCTGAGGTTCAAAACCAGAAAATAAAGATCAGTATAGAGCTGGGGCGGGCAGGTGGGCCCATCAGCTGATTGTTGGAGTGAACTGGTTTGCTCACAGATGATCCTCAGAGATACTGGTTCAGCTGAACTGGGCCAAACTGGTAGACTACCACCCCTGCTCTACACAGCATGCGGTCAGGATACTTGAGGGAATGCTTCTTCCTGGTTGCATCTACCTATCCCATCAGGTCCAGCAGGAGAAGCATGCTGTGGGTGCCATCTCTCAAGAAGCATCATCTGACAGGAATCTGGAAGAGAGCCTTTTCTGCCTTGGTGCCTAGATTTTAGTTTAGGGCTTACATTTGCCCCATTTTACTGGTCTTTAGGGATGCCCTGAAAACATGGGTTTGCCATTGCATTTGGGGCTCTGGTGGCAGTGGACGGCCTCTTCCACGGCTAAATATTGCTTCTGATTATGGTTATTTCCCAGTTTTAATGCTGCTTTTATTCATGGCATGTTTGTACGGTTTTTTATTGTTTTGTCATTTGGATATGTTTTCATTGTTGTGAGCTACACAGAGTTACTGAGATGAGGTGGGCAGCTATACAAATAGTGAAACGAAATGAATAAATATATTGGATGTTTTCCAATACTACTTCCTTTCAGTCTCAAATTGTGACATCACCCACACGTTAGCAAAATAGTTAAAACTAGGCAACAGTTGACTTCAGATTCAACCTGAACACTCAATGTCCTTGAACTGTTTTGTTTTTCTTTCCTTTCTGTCTCCTCCTCCTCCTGTAGACCCCTACAATATGATTATAGTAAACAACTGAATAGGTATTAAATAAGCGTTCTCAATTATCCTCAATGAATTTCAGCCAAATTTTATTGTTTTAGTTACAGCATTGCATTTTGTCACATTTTCAAGTAAACGTTTAGACATATTAGTATTTTAATACTCTAATAGATTGTTATACAGCAGAAGAAGTTTGTACAAACTTAACAATTAAGCATTTCTCACAGTTTTCACTGTCATCCATACTTTCGATACTCCAGGTCTTAACTATTGTTTTAAACATTCTTCTCTTTTGTGTCAGCCACTCTCCTTTACCCCCATTATATCATTACTGAACTTGGCCATTGACCATTATAAAGGATTTGATTGTATGCTATGAACTTTAAAATACTCATACCGGTGTTTCTTATTCAGATATTCAGGCATGTTGGCATGCTTGGCAGAGAAACAAGGGCAGCAAAATTGCTGGATTCTGAACCCCATATAATTTTTGGACATTGGAGGAAGAGGATCCTACATGTCCAGGTGGGGGCTGGAGATAATGGCCTATACTGAGGTCTCTGGAAAGCTCTAATGTGTCAGTTGCCTTTCCAATTTTAATCTAGGCTCAGTTCAAATTAAATAATTGTTTTCTATACTAGATATCCTATTGCATGCCTTTATAAATCATGAATTACCAAAGAAAGACTGGCTATCAGTAGTGAGGTCAAGCTACTAAGCTATATAGTGTATTTCTAACTCCCAAAATCCTTTAAGCAGCAGTAGCTCTATAGACCATCTGGGTTGGTCATCCACACAGAAAAGAAGGCTATTTCAAGACCTGATAGACCATAATACCCAGTTGAGACTATTGACCAGTTTCATGGGTCACAAGAAGCACTTGGAATATCATTCCAAGTCAGTAAAAAAAAAAAAAAAATCCAACAGACTGTTCTGTACTACTCAATTTCTCAGCAAATGTTTAAAAACAAAATGTAGCTGTATAGATTTTATACAGGTAGTCCTCAACTTATGGCCACAATAGAACTAGAATTTCCATTGCTAAGGGATGCAGTCATTAAGGGACTCACATTCAATTTCATGAGCGCTTTTGCTGCAGTTGTTAAGAAAATCTGGTTTCCTCTGTTGATTTTCCTTGCTCGGAGCCTCCTGAAGAAGGTTACAAATGACAATCATGTGATGCCAGAATGTTGCAACCGTCACAAACACTTGCCAATAGCTAACTGCTTGAATTTTGCTTCCATGATTACAGGGACCATGAATTAGGTTATGGTCCTCATGATATCGTCCGAATTGCTGGATTCTAAGCAGCTGCAACTAGTAGAGATATCCACAGGGAGACTGGTTAAAAAAGTTGAGACTAGCATAATTGAAGCCTTCTGGTTTTTACATGTGTTGGATATTTAACACATTTAAAAAGTGGCAATGCTCTGTTTTTGTGGTTATGGCTATTATGTTGATTTTATTGAGCATCTTTGTATGTGCTGCTGCCAGAATGGTCAAGGGAGAATGGTGCTGGAAGATAGAACAACATCAGTGATACTTAGAATAACTGGAATAACATCTGAAAGATCATGGTTTTCCTTTTAGAAATCTTTTGGCTCAGGAATTTGTAAGGGTGTATCTTGATGTTCCAGTCAAAAAAACACCAGTCCTTGCTTCTTGTGGGGTTTTCTAACCATGAAACTGGAAGTGAGTCAGTGAGAGAGGTGGAAAAAATGAAACTCATATTTTCACAGGACCAGAATAACAATTGAGGATTGAAGAGACAGCATCTGAACCATTCTCAGAACATTGTGGAAGATGAAACTTGAAATTTAAAAAGTTACATGACATTGAATCAAAAAGCAATGGTGACACACTCATTTTTAAACAAATTGTCCCTTGTCTTCCATGCCAGCCAGAATCACCGCACTGTTTTCATTTCAGTCTGACTGTTATCAGAACGGAGGGCAGACTATGTTAGCACTGGGTGAAGCAATGAAGTGGCTGGGTGAATTTGGATAAAGAAAGTCTACTTCTCTACACTTAAAGCTCTCAATTTAGACAGATGGAGAACTGAAACATCTACATTTCTCCTGAAAGAAGTTGTGCAATCTCTAGGTGTGTTGAGTTATTTCCTAAAATGCATTTTAACATGTGGTTGGTGTTATATGGCTTGAGCAGTGAATAACAAGATGGATTATTAATTACTAATCATGAAACGAGCTCAGTCCTATTTGTAGGGTCAACATTTTGTTTTCTTTAACATTTTTAAAATTTGGTTCCAAAATAAGTTGCCTATGAATTGATGAGATTATCTTTCTAGATGTGCCTATTTTTTAAAAGGGGTTCACTTTAAAATCATTTTCCCTGTTTGACCACGATTCTCCCCTCTTCAAGCTTTTTTCAAACCCCATCTAACATAGCACATGTTGAACTGTTTGTTTATATACCTATGAAACATGCTATAGCAGGATCAAGCTTAATCCCTAAAGAACCATTAACTTGTATTATAGTGAAGTACTTATTACAGTGGCATATGTAATGGATAATATTTGTTTACATTTTTAATTACTCACATTTTCAGCCAAGAAAATCTCGGAGGATAATGCCTCATTTACAGGAGCGTCCTGGTAAAAGACAACATAATGTAATCACACATTACCAACAATTCCATGACAACCAGGCAATAGTTTAAATATGAATTTCAAATAAAGACTTAATTATAGTATGCTATAAAAACAAAATTAAACAGAAGAGACTAGCACACAGTTTTCCATAAATTAAAGCAGCACACATCCCTTTTCCTCGAGAGCTGGGAGGAATCAAACACTTGTGAAAATTAAAAGGGAGAAGAAAAAGGGTTTGCTAACAGAAAAGAAATGCTGGATAATATATCTGGTTCAGTACTTCCAACAGTGAAATAGGTTCTGAAATGGAGTGAAAATCAAATCTAATTTCACCAGTACAAAAGTAACATGAAATGAAAATATAATCACTATCACCCAAATGTAAGACTCAAAGTATTCTTAACAGAGTGGTTCAAGAAATTCAGCAATTCCTTTGCTGACATGGGACAGAAGGAATGATGTTGTGGGTGAAGACTGCAGTTACATAGAACTGTTTCTTGCCAGTGCCCACAAATGAGAACTACTTGCTCACACAGTGTATGTACTGTATATGTGTGATGTGGTAGGGTGAGGTGGAGCGACTGCCCATAGAATCTTGTCTATAGTTTCCCTACTTGAAGGAAGCCATTTAGGGGAGTAATGCTTACAGGATGGTCAAAGAGGTCCCAGTGAGCTTGTAGAGTTTCTTGAGAAGATAGAGTTGGCCTGGGTCGTTAATGGAGAAGTTAGTCCAGAAGGTCCAGTGTCTTCAGTAGCATCGTATAGTGTTGGAGGTTCTCAACCTTTCTGGCTCAGTGGACCAGCAGTGGCGGCGATGGCAGAGGAGGAGAAAGGATGGTCTTGTGCACGTGCCTACCCCTTGTCCAGTTGGAACTTAGTGCCCTCGCACACTTGCCTACCACTCTGGTTTCCAGTAGGCCATGGATGCAGAGTGGGCCACAGGTTGCCTGATGTGACCACCAACTCAGAATTCAAGTGAATGACTAGAATGATCTAATGAAACAGGTGTGGGAAGAGACCCTCTAAAAACATGGAATAACTCTGAAAGAAATATGCGGGTCCTATAACTGTCCGTCTTTTAATCATACATATTCCTGATGTACCTATCTAAAAGCTGTATTAGGAAATGACTACTAATCTAATTAATTAATAGACATGCCAGATGTTGTTGATCTTTATAATGTAATCCAATTTACAGATCTCTATACCTGTCCAGGTGTGCTATTTAATTTAAGACTTGGAACATTCTTAATTTGCTTCTTTACCCTATTAATACATCAGTCAATAACAATATTTTATGGAGTGCTTATACTTATTTAGCTCTAAGCATACAATCAGGATTAACATTTCTTGCAAGGAGTCCCAGTAATTGAAATGGTAAATTTCAAAACAATAAGAAATAATGTCTATGATCTTGGTATGGCAAATTGACAAACTGGGATATCTTTCCTTACCAGAAAATGAAATAAACGTTCTGTTTTTTAAAATGGCATATTGCATGAAAATATATCTCAGTGAAATCAACAAAGTTTGACTACGGCAGGGTTAGCAAACATTTGCCATTTACAAACATTTGGTTTCATGCTGTTCTGACTATTTAGGTTAGCTTCATTAACTAGCTTCAAGGTCCAGGCATTTGGAAAACAAGTATTGTTCAGTTTTGAGCATGGGCGAGAAAGAATGGAGACAAGCCTCTGAACGGTGAACTTCAGCTCTTTATTTAAATTGTGACTTCTCTGTCAATAGCAGTTAAACCCGCTTTATATAGGCAAACCCTGTAACTTTTAACCAATAATGAGCTAGGAGCGCTAGCTCTTATAACCAATAGGAACTCTCTGTTAAGGGCTAATCGGATTCCCCGGGACGGGCCAATCCAGTCCGGCCGCTTAACAGCCAATCAGAAGTACAGGGCCAGAACCCTGCACTTAACTCCAAGCTCACACTTTATTAAATCTTTATGCATACACAACACCCCTTTCCCCTGGCTTCTTATTTGCAGGGCGCAGTTACATAGTCTTATTAGTCTCTTTGATTTCCATTGTATCATCTGGCTGCAATCACGCTGAGGTAGATCGTTGTTTGGCAGTGGGGCTGTTTCTGGTTCAGAGTTCACTTCTATGTCGTTGCCCACATTCTCTGCAATTTCCTGAGGTGCAACCGTTTTTCCCTCTGGCTCTGCTTCCTGAGTCTCTATCAAGCCGTCGTTTCCTTCGAACGGGTTCTCTAGGAATTCATCTTCTTCTGTACCTCCCCCCCTCAGTTTGGTCATAGGGGAGTTGCAGACTGGCCGCTGGAAGCCGCGATTGTAATTGATTGATATGACGTTTCCAAAGTTTATCGTCAAGGAATTACACAAGGTAGGATCTGGGGCCGGTTAAATGTACTACTGTCGCTTCCACTCACAACGGGTCGCCCGATAGGTTTTTAGCATATACCAAGTCTCCTACCTGGAAGGTACGACAGCGGCCGCTGGATCCTAGTGGTTTCTCTGGTTCGTAAGCTGGGTGCAACCGGTCGAGGTGGGAGCAGAGCTTCCATCCCATTAGCAGTTCGGTAGGAGTTTTGTTGGTGACACTATGTGGGGTGATGTGTTGCAAGAAGAGGATTCGATTGACCTTGTCGTCAATGTTGTCGTAGTCTACCTTCTGCAAGGTTTTCTTCACAAATTGGACCATGCATTCTGCTTTGCTATTGGTTGCTGGGTGCGCAGGCGAGATGAGCGCATGGTGAATGCCGCGGTCAGCGAGGTACTGCTCGAACGCTAGTGCGGTAAATTGTGGGCCGTTATCGGATACCAGGACGTCTGGTAATCCGTGGGTTGCAAAGAGTCTGTCTAAGGTTTTGATAACCGCCTCGGAGGTCGTAGTTGTCATGTGATGGATCTCGAGCCAATTCAAGTAGGCGTCGACGGTAAGCAGGAAGGTGTGGCCTTTGGTTGGCTCTGCGAAGTCCAAGTGAATTCGGGACCAGGGTCCACGTGGTGTCTCCCATTCAGTAGGCATGGCTTTTGGTGGGGCGTTGCTGACTTTTTAGCATTTGGGACAAGCTTTAACCCACTGTTTGATTTGCTTGTCAATGCTCGGCCACCATGTGTAGCTTCGCGCAAGGGCTTTCATTCGCACGATGCCGGGGTGGCCTCATGCAAGGTTCTCAGCAGCGCTTTCTGGAGTCATTCTGGGATAACGACTCTATCGCCCCAGATGACACAGCCTTTCTGGGAGAAGAGCTCGGTTTGTCGAGTCTTGAATGGTGTGAAGTCATCTGATAACTGGTCCAATGGCCATCCGCGTTCTACCCAGCTTAGGACTCGTGCTAGGGTGTGGTCGCGTTTGGTTTCTCTCGCGATATCTTGGGTGGTTAGTGGCGGCGAGTTGAGTGCCTCGATTTGCAACGTGGTTACCATTGGTGCAGGATCGTCGAGAGTCTCTGGAAGCGGTGCTCGGCTCAATGCATCGGTGTGGGGAATGGCTTTCCCCGGGCGGTATTGCAGCCGATAGTTATAAGTAGCTAAGAATTCTGACCATCGGGTCATCCTAGGGGATAATATGTAGGGAGTGGGCTTATCTCCGGCTATTATCCCCAATAATGGTTTGTGGTCAGTCAAAATAGTAAAAGCCTGGCCATACACGTATTCGTGGAATCTTTTCACAGCTGACACAATTGCGAGGGCTTCTTTATCGATTTGTCCATAGTTTCGCTCAGTTTTTGAAAGAGTCTTTGAAAAATATGCAACAGGGGTTTCGTTCCCATTAGGCAGTACATGGCTCAAAATGGCGCCTACCCCAAAAGGTGATGCATCACATGTTATAACTAACGGCAAAGTCTCGTTATACTGCATGAGTACAGAGTCAGAAGTGAGCAGTTTTTTAACATTTTGGAACGCCTGTTCTTCACGGTAACCCCATAGCCAATTTGCTTTTTTATCCAACAACCGGTGTAATGCTTCAGTGACCGTTGCTTTGTACAGCAAAAATACATTATAAAAATTGATGAGGCCTAGGAACGCTTGGAGATTGGCCTTGTTTCGTGGCCTGGGAGCATTTTTTATTGCTTTTAGTTTACTTTCGGTAGGGTGAATGCCCTGGCCATCGATCAGGTACCCTAAAAACTCAACACTGTCAGTACACAATTTACATTTGTTTTTTTTAACTTTAAGACCAGCCTCTTGGATTTTTTTTAGGACTAATTTTACCCGGTCCTGTAAGATTTTTTTTGTAGGGGCTGCAATACATCGTCAAAATAGGGGACCACACCCTTAATTCCTTGCAATAACCTTTCCATAAGGCTCTGAAAAATCCCCGGGGCTACACTAACTCCGAATTACAGCTGGGTACATTTAAAGGCACCTCGGTGCGTCACAATAGTTTGGGCCTGTGCCGTTTTTTCATCTACTGGTAATTGCTGATATGCCTGAGCTAAATCTAATTTAGCGAAGACTTTCCCACCCCCCAGGGAGTGGAGGAGATGCTGCACCACCGGCACTGGATACGCATTCTGCTGAGGGCGTGGTTCAAAGTGGCCCGGTAGTCCCCACAAATTCGGATTGACCCGTCTGGCTTAATGGGTGTTACAATTGGGGTTTCCCAAGGGGAGTGATCGATGGGCTCTAACACCCCCTGAGCTGTCAGTTTGTTGAGTTGTTCGTCGATTTTTGATTTTAAGGCAAACGGAACTCGACGGGGCTTTAGGCGAATGGGAGCTATTTTTGGATCTAGACTGAATGAAATCGGGGTCCCTTTGTACTCGCCTAAGCTGTCCGTGAAGACATCCCTGAACTCATAGATAAGGTCTTCCTCCCAGTCACCATCGCTGACTCGGTTTATACCAGCCACTTCAATGCCGAGTGGCGTGAACCATTGGAGGCCCAGTAGGCTAGGCCTATCTCTATCGATGACCGTTAAAGGTAAGTATGCTGTGTGCTTCTTGAAGGAGACTCGGACTCGGCAGGAACCGACGATGGGGATTTGATTCCCTTGGTAGTCCTTGAGGATGAGGCGTTGGGAGCGGAGATCTTGGCATTGAATAGTGGGGATGAGTTGCTTGAGCGTCTTCTAAGACACCATTGAGAGGGACGATCCCGAGATGACCTCCATGTGGCAAGGCTGGTTCTCGATGGCTACTGTGACTCAGATTTTCTTAGTGTCCAAGGCTGAGACGTGACCGATAATGATAGTATGGTGAGCCTCTTCTCTCTGCAAAGCTCGATTTCTGTGGGAGTGGTTTACTGGCTCTCACCATACAGAACGGTTTCCTGTCGATTGGCGATAGTTAGCCCCTTTTGAGGCCTGGCTGGGTCCTGGCAAGCTGTGGCAGACCCATCTGATGTGGCCTCATTTCCCGCACTCATGGCAGAGTGCGTCGTGGAATTTGCATTCAGCCCTGGCATGGTTGGCTCCACAGCCAGCGCAAGGGCGTAAGGGCTTTGGGTGATGGTCCCAGTTGGACCGCAGTCGATGGACCCCTTCTTCGTTGCTGTCTGATGACGAAGAGAGATCCTCGTGGTGCGTTGTCGTAAGCTGTCCTTCAGACCTGGATAAAATGTCGGTGGTGGTACCGGAGCGTGGTTTCAGCATAGTTGTGCAGCCGACTTCCTGGTTGCCTCTGCTGCAGTAGCATTGGCGATGGCATCGGCAAGGCTGATGTTGCCTTTTGCCATCAGCTTGCTTTGGACGCCTGGTGCATCTAGTCCCAGAACTATGCGATCTCTTAGTGCTTCTTCTAAATCGGCGAATCCGCAGAGGCCTCCCAAATTTTGGAGGTCTGCTATGAAGTCGGCCATGCTTTCTCCCTTTCTCTGGCTCCTCTGATAAAACTCGTGGCATCTCACGAGTGTAGGCACGGTCGGGGCGTAGTGATCTCGTAGGAGAGGTTCGAGGTCATCCCAATCCATGGCCTTCACTTCTCGATGTTTGGCTAGTGCTTTAGCCATCTTAAATACGGTTGGACCACAATGCATTAGGAACACCACCCATTTCTTTCCTGGTGTGGTGTCCTTTAAGTTGTTGGTTTCTAAGAACATTTGGAAGCAATCCCTGTAGGACTCCCAGTCCTCCTGTACTGGATCGAACAGAGCGGGTGGAACGATGCTGCCGGATATGGTTCCGTTGTTGGTGTCGTCTGTCACGTGCTCGGTGTTCTTCGAAGTTTCGTTGGTTCAGATATCTCCAAATCCCACCCTCGTCGCCAGTGTTCAGTTTTGAGCAAGGGCGAGAAAGAATGGAGACAAGCCTCTGAACGGTGAACTTCAGCTCTTTATTTACATTGTGACTTCTCTGTCAATAGCAGTTAAACCCGCCTTATATAGGCAAACCCTGTACCTTTTAACCAATAATGAGCTAGGAGCGCTAGCTCTTATAACCAATAGGAACTCTCTGTTAAGGGCTAATTGGATTCCCCGGGACGGGCCAATCCAGTCCGGCCGCTTAACAGCCAATCAGAAGTGCAGGGCTAGAACCCTGCACTTAACTCCAAGCTCACACTTTATTAAATCTTTATGCATACACAACAAGTATGAAGTTCAGCATATGAATATTGAGATTTTTTTTTTCCCTGATGGGCCCTGTAGATTTACTGCCTTGGTGGAAATGGTATGTATGCTAAATCAAATAGCACAAGGTGAAATTTCTGAGTTTCCTGGAGAAACTACTTTTATTTTTTATTTATTTATTTATTTTTGTCAATTGTATACAGGATAATAGGTATAAGTAAAAACATAGTTATGAATACATGGATACATATAAGAAAAATAAAAAAATAAAAGAAACAACAGGACAGGAACGGTAGGTACATTGGTGCACTTATGCACGTCCCCTACAGCCCTCTTAGGAAAGGGGTGAGGTCTAAGGTTAATGTTTTTGGGGTTTGGGGAAGAAACCACAGAATCAGGTAGAATATTCCAGACATTGACCACTCTGTTGCTGAAGTCGTATTTCCTGCAATCAAGTTTGGTGCAATTAACCTTGAGTTTGTATCTATTGTTTGCTCTTGTGTTGTTATGGTTGAAGCTGAAGTATTTATTGACAGGTAGGACATTGCAATGTGTGATTTTATATACTATACTTAGATTGGACTGAAGGCAGCGTAGTTTTGGGTTTTCTAGGTCTAGAATTTACTTCATTCCATTTTTAATTATGGTTAATGCAACTTTACCTGTTTTGTGAGTAAAAAAGTGAAAGAAATAAAGAATGCTGAGTATCAATGCTTGGGAAAATTGCCTATTTGTTACTTTCAGCAGAATGGTCCACAAGGGATACAGAACTGGCAGACTGAAAGTGTTCCTGCTACAAATCATGTTGTCATCTAGCTGTGGTGTTTTCTGAGCACCTATCAGGGTGAAGTGAAGTTTTGCAAGGGATCACAATACTTACTTTGTGTTAGATTAGATGAGTGAGGGTGGAGTGTGAGTTTTAGGATATAATTCTGCAAGTAATCTAAAAGGTCTGAGGTGTGCATGGAGATGCCCTAGAACAGCTATTTATGTTTTTCCTTGGGCTGTGTTGCCACTGGTCACAAAGCAAAATCTTTTTCAGGGTAGACTCTCCAATTGCTTCTCTGTGACAGGTATAAAAGCAACTTTTTATTTTTTACCATATTAGAACCTGGGAGTCATCTCTAGGGGGACTTACTCTAATGCTAGGCATGACCGATCCAGCAATGAGTGGATTCTAGAGCATGGGTGTTAAACTCGTGGCGTCACATTACCATCACATGATATTTCATGACTTTTTTTTTTCTCTTCACAGAGCTGGGGTGGGCGTGGCCTGCATGTGATGTATCCGGCCCACAGGCTTCCAGGTTTGACACCCTGATCTAGCGTCAAATGTGCAAGTGGAATAGACAGATTTTTGAAAGGCCAAATATTTTTTCTGATCTATGTCTACTCAAAAGCTTCTCATTCTCATAGTCTTTCATTCAAGCTGTCTGTATTTCTGAAGTCTGAGGTAGAAGAGACTTAAAGGATGCTTTTGGAACAGGTCAATCTTGACTTAATGCTAAAGCATGATTTGAGAAGGGGAGAGGAGTGGGGGATGAGGAGAGAAAGGGGGAAATAAATAAATAGAGACAGAGAGAAAAAGAAAAAAAGAAAAAGGGAAAGAGAAGGAATGAGAAAGAAAGAAAAAAAGAAAGAGAAAAGAAAGAAAAGAAGAAGCTTTTCTGAGCCCTAGTAGGTAGCTGCATATAGTTTCCATAAGTTAATTTGGAGTGGAAAACCCGTGGCTCACCAGATTGCATGCATTCCCTGCATAAATTACAATGTCAATTTTCATTCATGGCAGGGATGGGAATTTTTTGGTTATAGAAAAATTACCATTCCTAGCATTTTCACTATTTTCCATGTTGGCTAGGATCAATGGGAATGAGATTTGAGCTCTATCTGGACTGTCCCTCAGTGAAAAGTCTGAACTGGCAAAATGTGGACTTCTGAGACCCTGAATACCGCTTCCCAAATAAGTAATACTTGGGCAGATGGACAGGAAGTGAAGGATATTGTAGTTGGAGATATCTATCTATCTATCTATCTATCTATCTATCTATCTATCTATCTATCTATCTATCTATCATCTATCTGTCTTCCCCAAAGAGAATATTTTAAAAGGAATATTTGTTGAAATACTTATTTTAAAAAAATCTCTGGAACATAATTGTCTCTGAAAATTCTGTCACTCAGTAGTGCTTCCAGACATTCGTGGTGATCAGCTTTGATCATAAAAATGCAAAAGATTCCTAGACTCTTTTTCTATTAGCATAAAAAACAAAGCTAGTCTTGTCAGAAATCCCCAAATATGCATTTTGAATCAAGTTACAACTAACTGCTACACAAAGACTCACTGTCTTGATGCTAATTCACAGAAAATGGCTTGGCCTCTAGGAATTTCCCATTGGTACTTACTGGAATTGAACTCAAAATGTCAATGTGGGGGGGAAAGTGGTCACTGAAATTACATTCAAGATGACATCTCAGCCCAAATGCTGAGCACAATGCTGGAAAAAAAGAGCAGCAATATTTATAGAATGATTTATTGGCCATTGCGCACACACAAACACTTGTAGAACATGGGAAAATATGTATATAAAATGCTTAACTGTTGGGAACATGTAAGACAGGAATATTATCTGTTATCTATTATCTAATCTATTATCTATTTATCCTTGTGACTCTGCTCCGGTATAAAGGATTGCATTAGAGTAGCTGGTGAAAGCATGCTTTGAACTTGAGTGAATTCAGAATGGAATTTCAAGACGGGGAACTGTGGTTTGAGGCTACCAGGATATTGTGCAAGTTCTTTATCTGATCAGGTAGATTCTGGTCAATTTCTGGGCTTCATGAAAAAAAAACAACTGATTTTGATTTGGAAAAACTTATCCAAGCAGATTTTTCTGAACACTGTTCTGACCAAGGCTTCCTGAGACTGTAATTAAGCACACGCTTAGTTAAAACAACTCTTGTTCTATTTTAACTCTGGGAATTATGTTCATTCCCAGCCTGTAATGAGTCCCAAACAGTCCCTCAAGATAAGCACCCACCTTTCTCTCCTTTGAATTGCTGCCAGAGTGCCAAATTAACTATAAAAAGTGCCAAATTAACTATAAAAAAACCAACTGAAGTACAAAGTCCACAAAGAGCTTCAAGGTTTAATCCAAACAGAGCGAATGGCTTTGCTTCCTGCAAAGATTTCTCTACCTTCTCAACTTTATACCTCTTAGGGAAGGGGCAATCACCTCCAAGCCTTACTCCCTTGTCTCAATTGCTCTTGCCTTCTTGTAGCTCTGCGCACATGTGCACTGGGAAAAGGCTCCCCTTCTTCCTCTGCCTCGTTGCTGCCAGATTCTGGAGGCTCCAGAATTAGCACCCCACTCCCAGATGGTCCTGGCCCCATCTCTGTATCAGACCCAGGACCCTCGTCCTAGTTCTCCCCAAACTCCCAGATTAGTCCCCATTCTTCCCCACTGTCTGATTCTGCTGCCTTCTGCACAGCGAACCACAACAAACACAGAGTGTTCTGAAATCCTTTGAATGGGCCTCTCTAGATTTCTCCAAAGGACAAAAGTATCTTCTTGGTGTTTGTGAAATACCAATTGCTTTTAATTAAAAAAAAAACTAAAGAGGAAGAAATTCCTTTTTTTCACTGTTTCTACGGTGCTTATTTGTATTATTAATTTGAGAATTTGACATAGAAATGACTAAAATAAGTAGGATAAATAATAAAACACATAATAAATATGTAGATGTAATGAGTCACAAGATCTAATGAGGAAGTACCTGATTTTATGTCATGTATCATATTAGTGAGGCATATTTATTTAACTTGCTAATTTATTCTACTAGTCCACTATATTCTATTATTCTACTATTTAATTATACAATATATACCTTTTTCCAATGCAACAAGCATTTAGCAATTTCCTACACCGTTGAGCTAAGACACTAAACTTGTCAATCAGAAAGGTCGGCAGTTGGGCTTCTGGTTTGAGCTTCCTTGGCAACAGACAGAAATCTGCAGTCATGCATGGTTTCGATCTGGGCTCGCCGCTGGAGCACCCCGAGCCTGCTGGTTTCACGACTAAGCCATCCCATAGAGGTGGTGAAGAGAACCCCAGCAGGTTGAGGAAAGCCGCATCTCTCCTCCTCAGCTGGCCATTACTCCCTTTCCCGAAGGCAGTTGCAGCGGTGGTCAGAAATGGCCACCTTAAAGAAAAACTCAATCAGAAAAGAATGTGCAGGAGGAAGATAAGAAGTGAAAGTTTTGGCTGACCAGGTAAAATTGCAAAAGCAACAACTAAGGTACCCTGGAATTTAAACTAAAAAAAAAAAAGCATCGTTCCCAAAGAAGAGTCTGAAGCAGTGAAGGAAAATGAAAAGGGAAAGTTTTGGGTTTTTTTCTTCTCTCCCTTTCCCTATACTGACAACTAAGAGACTAAAATAAGAAATCGGGGGGAAAAAATCCGCTTTGACATCAACAGGCAATTAAGCTGAAAATAAAACAAAATGTCAAAGGGATAATAAAGATTTCTGGACACTAAAAATTTTTTATAAGCAGGAAAGGAGAGAAAAAGAATAAAAGGGCAGGATTTGGAAAAAAGGGAGGAGACTGCCTGGAATTAAAAGGAATCTACAGTAAAACTTCAACAAGACTTCTAAAAGATACATTTTAACTGAAACTTGGCAACTAAATAGTAGAACCCCAGGAAGAGAAAGTGAAAAAAAAGCAAAAAGAAACAGCTTGCGTGTATTGGGATTACTTGGTGATCTTTGGATTCTTGGTTATTGCATTTGAATGACTAAAATTAATCGGGTGGTTGTTTAAAAATTTAAACAATGGCACTACTTCTGGATGAATTGAAAATGGAACTTAAAAAGTACAAAGAAGATGCACAAGAAGGGAGGGGTTCTTTTGGCTTCGTTTTTCAATTCTTAGAAATGGAGATTTGGAACTATGAGAAACAACAAGAAACGTCTGCAAAACAAGAAGACTGGGACAAAGAAGAAGCCATCTTTAATGAACAAGTAATGCTATATGGGGAAGAAAAAGGAAAGGGGGGAAAGAGAATGGAGAATTTAAGACTTAAAAAAACAACCAAAGAAAAGATAAGTATACGAAAGATAAGTATAATATTGGAAAGCAACAGAAGAGGGGAATACAGAAGAGAGAAATAGAGGTAGAGAGACAAGGGGGTAAAAAGGGGAGAGAGACAAGGGGGTAAAAAGGGGAGAGAGAAGAAAAGAGGGAAGAAGGAAAGGAAAAGAAGTTACAAAGGACAGAAACAAGATATAGAGAAACAGGATCTATTTAGAGATAATGGGTGAAAATTTAACTGAAAAAGGGATTCTGTAAAGGTACATAAGATTGTATTGTTATGTTAGTAATATAAATAATTTTAGAAAATTGGAAACAATATATGATTAAAATGAGGGATAAAATAGTTACTGTAATCTAGTGAAATGTTTGTTAATAAAATAAATGAAATAAAATAAATTAGAAAATTGAATTAGGAAGGGACGGGAACATTTTAATTAGTTAATGTTTCATAAAATATAAGTGAAGGGGGAGGGATTAATTATGGAAAGCTTATAATTGTTCCTATAGAAGTATGATATTTAATTGAAAAGTAATGTTAAAGAAGTTAAGATTTTAATGAATATTAACATTAATGATAGAATTGAATTGGAATGGAATGTGTTGTTTTAATTACATATATGTATAATTTTTTTTAAAGAATATAGTTTGTATTTTATGAATGTACCAAGCAGAATCTGAATGGAAGTTATGTATTATATTGAAAGTTATAACTTTAAGGTATATATTGAAGCTTAAATAAGAGTTAAATGGATAAACTTAAAAGATATAAAGGTGTCATACTCCAATCAACAACTATAGGAGAAACTTTTTTTAATGAGAAAAGATAATATGAAATTGAAACAGGACAGACAAAAAGTATAAATATAATGATTTGAATTGAGACGAGATAATTAAAATAAAATTGAGAAAATTAAAAGAGGGGAGAAGCTGTGTAGAAAATGCAAAACAGTAATATGGAATAGAACATAAAAATGAGCATGAAATTGCATTTGTGTCTGTATGAAGAAATGTAACCCGAAATTACGCTACTTTCAAAAAAGATGTTTTATTTGTATTTTTTTGTGAAAACTCAAATAAAATTTACAAAAAAAAGAAAAAGAAAAAGAAAGTTCGGCAGTTTGGCGGTTCGAATTTGGCATCATGGAGTGAGCTCCTGTTACTTGTCCTAGCTTCTGCCAACCCAGCAGTTAAAAAGCATGTAAAAAAAATGCAAGTAGGAAAATAGGGACCACTTTGGTTGGAAGGTAACAGCATTCCGTGTACCTTCAGCATTTAGCCATGCCGGCCACATGACCATGGAGATGTCTTCGGACAGCGCTGGCTCTTCGGCTTTGAAACAGAGATGAGCACCACCCCCTAGAGCCAGAGACGACTAGCATGTATGTGCGAGGGGAACCTTTACCTTTTTTTACACCATTGAGACTACTTTGAAGATTTTAAAGAGGTTTCAGAGTGATTATATACTTATTTTACTCATTCTTATTTGGAATTAAGCAATAATTAAATTCAACAAAGAATATAAGCAGTGAGCAAAAGGAAAGGAAAATAAAATATTTGATTGGTACATGCTTGTAGCCTAACCAAGATCCAGTATTTCTACCAACAGTAATATTTTGATGTAGACCTATACTTTTCAAAATTGAAATGAAATCATGGGTGATTTTCCCCTTGATTTAACAAGCTCAGAAACTGTAAGTAATGTATACTGATGTGCTGGTCAGGCTAGTTAATTTATTTTTCCCACTGAATAGATGTGTTTATTTTATGAGTCAAGATGTGAAAAGTTCATTCATGGTCAGAATGATTACTAAGAATAAGCATGCTGTTTTACTTTAGGTTAGTTCAGGAAAAGTCCCTGGGTGTGTAATCTGTGAATTGGCTCTCCGCTGTTATTGGCCAGGTTTTGTATTACTAAACTAGGGCTCATAACAAAACAAAAATGTAACCTTTAAATAGAAGCATCAAAATAATTTAAAACAGATTGGAGGGTTTAAAGGGCTTCTGCAGCTCATATTTCAATTCACTCAAGGGCTCACTATTTGGTCGTCAAAGCTCGACTCAGATTGCAGACATTTGTGCTGCTTCATTTTATATTTATACATATATAAAATCTCCCTCTCTTAAAACAATAGTTTGGCTGTTCACAAGTATAGAAGTAAAGAACTCTGCCAGCATATTGAAGAGCCAAGAAATTGAGAGGGAGAGAATGTAGAAAATGCAGACAATTGTAAAGGGATGTTTAATTTCGGTGTTTTGTTCTTTTTAATTTTCAGTGTCAAGTTTCCCTAGATCATTTGATATTTGTTTTTTGTTTTGTTTTTTGGTAGGGACTAGTCGTTATTAAAATATTCCTGGTTATTGGTTATTGCCAGTTAGTGAGAAGAAACCATTTAATTCTTTATCTATTACTTTACAGTATGTGTCTGTGGAAACCATATAATTTGTAGCTGAGTTTAGTGTTTCTTTGTTCGAGTAACCTTTAGAAGCAATATACTTTCCTAATTTTATTAAAATGTATAGTTAAATGTGTGAGTTGGATATATGAGGAAAACATAGTTCCTACACCAGTGTAGGATAAAACTGGCTATTTCTTTTTAGTTGACCTTCACCGTAGGTTTCCACTAATAGATTTGTTCACCTGCTTGCTTGTTTACTTTTTGTTATCTGTGGTGGATTAGTCTCATCTTTTTTGAATAAAAAATTACTTTAAAAGGTCATTTCTTTTATTCTTTTCTGCTGGGTTTAGAACTTACTATCCATTTTAGTTTCTGATTTGTTAACTGACATGTTGGATTGTTTTTAGATACAATTCCAGAATGCTTTGGTAAGTAGTATGAAATTTTTAAGAGTACATATTTCAGGAAGTAGGTAGGGCTCGAAGAAACAAGAAAAAAAAAACACCCTAATTTTTTGTGGAATAGTAATATAAATTTATTTAAAAGGTTCTAGATTCTTCAGGATATTTTTTTAAATTCTGTTACACGTTTTGAGGGAGATCTGGGAGCCATATTTAAAGGTTGCGAGATCTAGAAACGATGCAGCTACTTAAAGAAGTTGCTGAGAATATACTGTGCAAACACCCCTGCATCTCCAACCATTATTTTCCATTTTAATCCAAAATGCTGCATAGCTCTAGAATTGACCTCCAGAGTTCCTAGGAAACTAGATGAAATCAGTGATGTGGCAACTCTTAAAGGGAAGAGATGCATATATATCTGATACAAATCCATGTGTTTTAGATGCTTTAATTAGAGTCAACCAAGAGCTGTGTAATAGGCTGTGAGAATAACCTTGAAGAAGAGGAGGAAGAGCTATAGCTAAGGTTGACTCAGCTTTCCATCCTTCTGAGGTTCGTAAAATGAGAACCCAGATTGTTGAGGGCCATATGCTGACTCTGTAAACCACTTAGAGAAGGCAGTAAAGCACCGTGAAGCGGTATATAAGTGCTATTCCTAAGAGGAGGTGGGAGGCACATTCAGAATTGCAAGATTCTGTTACATTGACCCTGTAACAAAAGCACTTTTAACATTCATGGCTTGGATATTCAAGTCTGATCTATCTCAAAGGGCTGATATAAATCTTGCAACTCCCCCCCCCATGTCCCCAAGATGCTTTTTTAAAAAGGCAAAGGGACTTTCTTTGTTTTTTCTTGAAGGTGTTTTGCATCTCATCCAAGAAATTTCTTCAGAACTGAAGAAGCTTCTTAGATGAGAAGTGAAACATCATCAAGGAAAAATAAAGAAAGTCCCTTTGCCTCTTTTTTTTTTAAAGCATCTTTGGGACAACCATGACCTGGATGATTGAGAATTTCCATAAACCTCTCTCCATACCTTTATCCTAAAGAGAACTAAGGGAAGTCAGTTCTTTCTTAAATTCCATTTTGCTTTGAATTTAAATTGCTTTTATCTGACCACTGCCTTGGTTGCAGTTCTTTCTTTCTTTCCTCAAGATTATTCTCACAGTTTGTTGCATGGAACCCCATGCTCAGATCTAATTATACACATCATCTAGTTATTTATTTGGAAGCTTAATGAAAATGCAAGTGAAATCCTCGGTTACTCTATCAGTTTATTCTACACCAGTATCAATCAAAAGGCTTTTTGGTTGTTCTGTAACTCATGATAGCATAACAGTTGGGGACTACACTAGTGGTGGGATTCAAAAATTTTTATTACCAGTTCTGTGGGCGTGGCTCGATGGGCGTGGCAAGGGAAAATCTCCAGTCAGAGATGATATTTGCCGGTTCTCCAAACTACTCAAAATGTCCGCTACCGTTTCTCCAGAACTGGTCAGAACCTGCTGAATACCACCTCTGGATTACACATACCAGGGTTTATATGGTTATTGAGAATGTAGTAAAAATTCCAACAAAATACAAATAATTCTGTCTGAAAGATAATAACAACCCAGTGAAGTTTATAAGTGGCGAGGGTAATATATGTTTGAGAGAGAGAGTAATCTGTATTTGCTTACAGTACAGTATTTTCTTCCTTAATAAAGGAGATAAGGAGAATATTTTAGAGCAATTTTTTTCAGCATTGCCAATCATCAACAAAAAGTTATCATTCTTCTTCTTCTTTTTTGCAACATGACAAAGAAGCATGGAACCCTGCAACAAGAAGGGCCCATGTAGACAATTGAGTCCAACCTCTTTCTCCTCAGGATAAGACTCCAAATTAAAACATCTTGACAGATGGCTGTCTATCCAGCCTCTGCTTGAACACAGAGATAAGGAGCTCACTACCCCCCTCATTCATTGGTTCACCACTGAACTGTTTTTATTGTTCCCAATAGGCAATCACAATCTGTCTCCCTGCTTGCATTTCCTTAAGTCAAACAGGTGCTCACTGAAGATCATGCTGCTGCATTGCAAAGAACACTGTTCCATCAAAGGAGATGACTTAGCTGATTTAAAGAGTTGCCTATAGATCATGTGCAAGACTCTCCCACATTATGAAGCACTTTTTTTTCTTTAAGTCACAAAGTTTATATGGTCTTACTCAGTGGTGGGATTCAAAATTTTTTACTACCAGTTCTGTGGGCATGGCTTGGTGGATGTGGCAGGGGAAGGATACTGTAGAATCTCCAGTCAGAGGTGGTATTTGCCGGTTCTCCAAACTACTCAAAATTTCTGCTACTGGTTCTCCAGAACTGGTCAGAACCTGCTGAATACCATCTCTGGTCTTACTCTGAATAAATCTCTACATACATGTATATTATGAATGGATGCCATTGACACAATGAATATGAATTTAGGAAAACTCTGGGAGAAATGGAAGTTTGGGGGGGAGTCCATGGGGTAACAACATGACTTAGCAACTGAACAACAACAAATATTATGGAAGTATATTCCCACATTTCAATCCATTTAGTGCCTGGAAGCTAATCCAGTAAACTTCCATGGCTAAAGATAGTCTTGGTTCAACACTGCAACCATTTCATTTTGATGAAGTGGTTAGAGATGAGCAATAATTATATAAGGTTGAATTATAAGTAATTACAATAAGTACTGTTAAGAATAAGCATCTAAGCAGACTTCCGGTTTCGCGTGGCTTCGGGGCAGCAGGAATTCGTGACTGCTCGCGATTCCTGCTGTGCTAGCCGCTGAGGTATCCCCGATCCAGATGGGTCAGGGGGATATGGCTGCCCTGTAGGGACAGCTGAAGAGAGAGCGGAGCCGGACAGGAGATTGGGGGTGTCGCAGACCCCCTCCTCATCCTGGAAAACCCCTTTTTCCCAAGGCGGTGGAGCGGCGGTCAGCAATGGCTGCCACGAAGAAGCCAGCAACCGGGTAAGATTGCGCTGGAGGAAGTAAGAAGAGTGAAAGTGCTGTCTGAGCCGGGCCAAGTAACATCTTTCAAATTTGTTGGAACTGAGCTGTTTGAATTGCTGGAGGATACATTGTATCCCTAAGAAGATCGAAAGCGGCGGAGAAGCTGTTAAAGGGAACTTTTTTTTTCTTCACTCTCCCACCCCATGGAACCGCAGATATGTTTGGACATATTGGACATTGAAGGTGAATTATTCTGAAAGTTGAAGCTAAGGGACAAAAGGGTTTCTGGACATTGAAAAACTTAAGAAATTGGAAAACCCTTATTAGAGGTATGGATTTCTGATCATTTAAAATTGATGTTGCAAGTGGGAAGGGAGAGGAAAAAAAATTGGAGCAGAAGCTGAAAAAAAAGGAGATTGCCTAGAATCCCAAAGAAAGGTATATGGTAATTGGACCTCTTTGATTAAATATTAACCCCAGAAAGAGAAAGAGAAGAAGGAAGAAAAGTATTAATTTTTGGAATTTTTTTTTTGAATTATTTTTGATTAAAAATATTTGTGGTTGTTTTGGGAAAAACAACAAAACATCTTTTCATGATGGCATCGCTTGTGGATGAATTAAAGACTGAATATCAAAAATATAAAAAGGAAGATACTTTGGGCACTTTGTTTCAATTTTTAGAAATGGCGTTATGTACTTATGAAAAGTTGACTACGCAGCAGAAGGACTGGGAGAAAGAAGAAGAGGAAGAAGAAGCCATCTTTGATGAACAATGGGTTTTTTCCGGGGAGGAGGAGAAAAAGGATAAGAAAAAGGGGATTTTAAGAATTATAAAAACAACCAAAAAAGAGAAAAATGAGCGGAAAGGTGGAGGCAAGGTTAGAAAGCAAAGGAAAGAGAGTAAGAAAAGGGAGGAGGAGAGACAAAGGGGTAAAAAGGGCAAGGAGAAGAATAAGCAAGAGAGAAAGGGGAGGAGGAGAAACCTCAGTGGGGGGAAGCAAGATCTAAAGAAAAAAAGTTTATTCAGAGACAATGGGTGAATTTAATTTAGGATAAAAGAGGGATTCTGGAGGGTACATAAGATTGTGTTTTTTATATGTGTATTTAGAGTATAAAATTCATTGTGTAATTTTAGAATCTATTAAACAGAATCCCAAGAAAAATTGTTATATGAAGTACTTTTAAGTTAGGGTAATGAGTTATAGACGTTACTCCGATTGGTGTATAGGAGAAGTATAGTAAAAGAAAAAAGATGAATGGATATTTGGAAATAGAACAGACAAACAATGTTATTGAAAATGGTAATAAGATATGAAAGGATATATAAAGGTTTTGTTATGTTTTTTTTTTTTGGATTTTGTATATTGATAAAAGGCAATAAAATCTTAATTAACAAGAAATAATTTGGATGAAAAGGAGAAGCTGGGATAAGATATGAAGTTAAATAGATAAAGTATTGATACTATAATTTGGAATTGTTATGTTCTATTGGTTTTCTTCTTTTATTATTTTTTCTTAGAAAAGAATTTATAAGCTGTTATGCCTTGATTCTTTGTGCATTGTTTTTATAAAATTGATAAAAATGGTTTATATATATATATAAAAAAGAAAATGATAATAAGATATGGAAGGATATATAAAGTGAATATGATGTTTGAATTTGTGTCTGTGTGAAGAGTTTCAACCCGGGATCAGATAACCTTCAGAAAAGATCTTTTAGTTTTGTTTATGTTTTGTGTATTGTGTTTTCTGTAAAATTAATAAAATTTGTTTTAAAAAAAAAAGAATAAGCATCTAAGTGTTTCCCGACGAGTAGCAAGAAGTCAGTGACAATGGAAAAGGAATAAAATTGGGAATGTGGGTGATTTGGATGAAGCAATGGTAGAAAATAAATAGAGGGATAGCATCATTTGCTAAGCCAAGGGTCAGGGCATCACATTTCATTCTTAGCAATCATCTGGAATCATTTAAGAAGAATGTACCCTTTGATAAATAATATCTGACACTTCAAAATAAAACAATGGTTAGGTTTTGTAGCTAAAGATTTACCAAATGACAAGTAAAATGATAAAAGAAAAAAAAATGAAACAGAGCTGCTTATATATTACCAATGATATTGGTCTAATGAATACAAAACCCACAAGCATGTGAAAACCAAACATGCCCACTTAAGATGAATTTTGCACTCAGGGCAGGATAACTAATATTTGAAACAGATGCATTTGAAACAGCTGGATCTCAACATTTGCTTTCATAGAACATGATAGTTCATACACAAATAGCAAAACTGAAGAGAAACAAGAGTTGTTGTAGGCCTCTAAATGGAGGAAGAGGAATGGTAGCATTTTCATTGTTTCACTTTTTTTTAGCAACACTTCTGCATCTCTCAGGTTACTCTGGAATCTTTCCAAATCTCCAGAGGAATTTTGAATTCCTATCCCTACCCTGAACGTCAAACATTTCTGACTAGTGGTTCCGGTTCCATATGGCTTCGGTGGCAGCAGGAATTCGCGACTGTTCGCGATTCCTACTGCGCTTGCCGCTGAGGTACCCCCGATCCAAATGGGTCAGGGGGATATGGCTGCTCTGTAGGGACAGCCGAAGAGAGAGGGGAGCCGGACAGGGGGTTAGGGGTGTCACACACCCCCTCCTCGTCTAGAAAAAACCCTTTTTCCTGAGGTGGTGGAGCGGCGGTCAGTAATGGCCGCCACGAAGAAGCCTGCAACCGGGTAAGATCATGCTGGAGGAAGCAAGAAAAGTGAAAGTGCTGGCTGAGCTGGGTCAATCAACATCTTTTAAACTTGCTGTAACTGAACTGTCTGAATTGCTGGAGGATACATTGTATCCCTAAGAAGAGCAGAAAGTGGCAGAGAAGCTCTAAAAGGGAACTTTTTTTTTTCTTCACTCTCCCACCCCATAGAAACAGTAGATGAAGATTTGAAATTTATTTGGGAACTGAAGGTGAACTATTTTGAAAGTTGAAGTCAAGGGATAAAAGACTTCTTGGACATTGGACTTAAAAATTTAAGGAATTGGAAAACCCTTATTAGAGGTATGGATTTTTGATTATTTAAAAATTGATGTTGCAAGTGGGAAGGGAGAGGAAAAAAATTGGAGCAGAAGTGAAAAAAGGAGGAGATTGCCTAGAATCCCAAAGAAAGATATATGGTAATTGGACCTCTTTGATTAAACAGTAACCCCAGAAAGAGAAATAGAAGAAGGAAGAAAAGTATTAACTTTTGGAACTTTTTTTGAACTATTTTTGATTAAAAATACTTGGGTAGTTGTTTTGGGAAAAGTTTCTCTTTTCATGATGGCATCGCTTATGGATGAACTAAAGACTGAATATCAAAAATATAAAAAGGAAGAACAAGATGGAAAAGATACTTTGGGCACTTTATTTCAATTTTTAGAAATGGCGTTATGTGCTTATGAAAAGTTGACTACGCAGCAGAATGACTGGGACAAAGAAGAAGAGGAACAAGAAGCCATCTTTGATGAACAATGGGTTTTTTCCGGGGAGGAGGAGAAAGAGGATAAGAAAAAGGGGATTTTAAGAATTGAAAAAACAACCAAAAAAGAGAAAAATGAGAGGAAAGGTGGATGCAAGGTTAGAAAGCAAAGGAAAGGGAGTAAGAAAAGGGAGGAGGAGAGACAAAGGGGTAAAAAGGGCAAGGAGAAGAATAAGCAAGAGAGAAAGGGGGGGAGGAGAAGCCTCAATGGTGGGAAGCAAGATCTAAAGAAAAAAAGCTTATTTAGAGAAACATTTCTGATTAGAATCCAGTTCCAGTTTCTTTTCTTTTCTTTTTTTTGAAAACAATTTTATTGATTTTTTACAAACTAATCAAACAAACAAAACATAAAAACATCAACTCTCTTCCATATATACATACAGTGTGTCGGTTGGTTCATAGTTTTGTGCATTCATTTCGTAGTCTCAATTACAGTTATATTACATAATAGCTCATATTGTCAATCCAAACTTATATATCCTAATATCTCTATTAGAAAATCATTTGACTATAATTTTAATCATTCATACTTTATGAGATAACAATACTTTAAATAGTTTATTCTATAACAAATCATATAATCATACCAAATCTATCCTAAAAACACTTTATAGATATGATGTCAAATAACAAAAGAGAAAGAAAAAACAAAGATATTCCTTGCTGTCTAACATTCTAAATATTCTATTATTATATTTTGTCATCCAACCATTGATAGAAAAGATCCCAAATTTCATAAAATTGTTTCTCCTCTTGCTCTCTAATTTCAAATGTCAATCTACTCATCTCAGCACATTCCAATATTTTCTTAATAATTTCTTCCTGCGATGGTATTTTCTCATTCTTCCAATTTTTAGCAAATACAATCCTAGCCGCTGTTAATACATTTACAATCAGATATTTCAAGTTTTTGCTATATGTATCTGGTAAGATTCCCAAGAAAAAGAACTCCAGTTTCAAATCTATACGTTTCTTTGTCATTTTTTCCAACCACATGCGAATTTTAGTCCAATATTTTCTAGCATCCTCACAAGTCCACCACATATGGTAATAGGAGCCAGGTATCTGATGACATTTCCAGCATTTTTCAGATTTATTCTTGAACATTCTTGCTATCCTCATCGGGGGAAAGTGCCACCTGTAAAACATCTTATACAAATTTTCTTTATAAGCTGTTGACATTGTCATTTTATAATTTTGCGACCATAATTTTTGCCATTTCTCTAAATCAATCCCATATCCAAAATTCTTCCCCCAAACAATCATAGTTTCTTTAACTTGTTCTTCCTCTAACTTAATTCCCAGTAAATAACCATATAATTTTTTATCACCTTCTCATCAGTACCTGTCAAGATCTTATCTAGATCAGTCTATCATAAAATCCCTCTGTTTTAGAATCTTCATCATACCTTGAATGTATTTGTGTGTATGAAAACCAATTCATCTTTATACCTTGTTCCTCTAAATTTTGTATTGATTTAAGTTCACCCTTTTCATCCAGTAGTTCCCCATATCTAACTGTTTGTTCCTTCTTATAAATTATAGGATAGGAAAATGCTTCAATAGTCGATAACCAAACTGGAATTTTCAAATAATATTGTCTTTTTATCTTCTCCCAGTTTCACCACAAAGACTCCCGTATATAATGTCTTCTAAAATAACCCTGTGTTTTAGTTCCCTTATACCATAAAAAAGCATACCAACCCAACAGCAAATCATGGCCTTCTAGTGTCAACAATCTAGTCTTTCTTAATGTTATCCATTCCTTGATCCACATCAAATTTACAGCTTGGTAATACAATTCCCAATGAGGCAGGCCAACACCTCCTCTAATTCTAGCATCTTACAAAAGCTTTAGCTTTATTCTCACTTTCTTACCTTGCCATATATACTTCAGCATAATTTTATTTAAATCTTCAAAATAGTCTTTTCCGAGCCTAATTGGTATTGTTTGAAACAAAAATAAGATTCTGGGTAAAATATTCATCTTGATTGTTGAAATTCTCCCTGTTAATGACAATTGTAAATTTTCCCATTTCTTCAAATCTAAAGCTATCTGTTACAAACTTCTATAATCAGAACTTCTTCACTGCACACCCTCCTAGCAAAGTTTGCATCCACTTTAATTCCTTTAATTATTTCTCAAATTTATCACAACACACTAAGTTTCACTTAATTATGGTATCTCATTTCTCCATGGTTTTACCAGGGCCTGTCTATAGAGGTTACTTTACACTGTAGTGCTGATAGCATTGCTGCATTTTGCAAAGATGTAAGATTTTGCAAAGATGTAAGATAGTTTGGTTTAGTTTTGATGGTTTAGAATTGCAACACCAGACTTGCATATTGCTACAAAATTGTACATAGTAATGATTTACCTGTAAATGACTTTTAAAGCTTTCATTGTGATGTTACATGTACAAACAATCACTTTAAATTTAATGTAAACTGCTCTAAACTCAATTGTTAAAAAATTGATTTTTGTAACAGAACTATCCAAGTCTGGAATATCTTACCTGATTCAGTTGTCTCAGCTATTGACATCCACAGTTTTAATTCTAATTTAACTTTTGTGGATCTCATTCCATATTTAAGAGGTCCCTAAGGGGGCATGCATAAGTGCATTGTTGTGCTTAATGTCCCTGACACATTTTTATTTTCTTTGTTTGAATTTGTAATTTTTGTTTGACGAATAAAATAATTTTTAAAAAAGATTAGAAAAACTGAAATAAGTTACATGTTAACCCTCCACCAAATAGCACCGGGTATTCTCATATGTTTCCTGTTCTTGACAGGACAATTATTTGGGGGTAAATGAGGTATGGGCTACAATACTGGATATATTCGAAAATAAAAGTAGATTGCTGCACAGATATTAATCAATAATATTTATTTGGTCAATGACCACCAAAAAATAGTACCCAATTTTCAGGTAAGGGTTAATTGAATAGCATGTACATGTAAAGGTTCTCTAAAGTGCTGTATTTTAAATGAAATCAGCACAATGTACATTTAGTTAATATATGGGACAGAGGAATTGCAAAGAAATTGCATTTTTATGCTCTGTGTAAAAATACAACACAAGTTAGTTTGTTTTACTATGTCTCAAAATAAAATAAAATAAAAAAATCTAAAAGTTCTATCTACTTTTAAGATATGGTTGGAACTATATTATTTAATATACAGTATCTCTTTTCATAACCTTCTTTGGTTACACAAAATTGTTCCAGCTGAAGATTTTCTGTTTCCATGTCCATTTTTTTTTTTTTTTGCTGCAACATGCCATAAATTTATAGGTCTGATGGTCTCAGAAGTAGGCTGCAGAATCTACAAGGAGAGAGTCAGTTGTGATGTAACAGATAAAATGCTGGCATTCAACCAGGAAATCTAATTTTAAAAAAATACTGCTCAGTCACAAAATCTAATGAATCAGAGGCTTACGGGGAGCAGGTAAAATGGAATACTTTTGGACTGTCTGGAATATTTTGGAAAACAGTACACTTAAGACAATTACTCTCATGTTTATTGTTATCTATGTTCTGAACTAGCAGGCTCGTAAGCCTGCAAACCTGACTGGCCCCTTTACACAGCAGGCCCGTAATCCTGCATATTTGATTGGTCCGTGAACAGCGAGTCATGATTGGTCATTCCGGACTAATCTGATTGGCTAGTTAATGGGCTGCCGCGATTGGACGCTCCAAGCGCGGCAAGCTTAAACCATTGGACACTATGACAGCAGCCAGCTCTATAAAAAGAACTGCTGCTGTCAGGCTCTTTGCTCTGTTTTCCTGAAGTCACAAATAAAGAGTTGGAGTCACTATTTGATGTCTCGTCTCCGTTATTGCACCCACTCTCCAGGACAGAACACTGGCAATGAGGATGGGATTCAGAGACGATAGAGCTGACTGAGCACTCACAAAGTATTGACAGAGCACGTGGCTGACATCGCACAGATAGCGGCAGAATGACCAGCAGCGCTATACCACCCGCTCCATTTGATCCAGCTAATGAAGATTGGGATTCGTATATGGACAGGTTTCAAATGTTCCTGGAAACAAACAATATGAAGGATGCTACGCCTGGCAAGAAATGTGCGGTTTTCTTAACGCATTGCAGACCCACCATTTTCAAAATGGCAAAGGCGCTAGCAAAACCGGCTGAAGTCAAAACGATGGATTGGGACACCCTTGCTCCCATTCTCAGGGCTATTACGCCCCAGCAGTCCCAACCCTCATCAGAAGACACGAGTTTTCCCAGAGGGACCAACGGGAAAGCGAGAGGATTGGGGACTTTGTAGCTGACCTAAGGAATTTGGGTGGACTATGTGGTTTCGCAAATCTGGAAGAAGCCATGAGAGATCGGATTGTCCTAGGTCTAAGAGACCTCACCATCCAAAGTAAGATTATGGCAAAAGGAGACATCGCCCTCGCAGATGCCATAGTGGATGCTACTGCAGCAGAAGCAACCAGGAAGTCAGCAGTTCGAATGCGCTGAGCGAATGGGGCCAACCGCCAACTCGCCAGTGACACTACAATACCCACAGAGAGACACACACAACAACAGCCCACCATGAAGACATTGAGTCCTCATCAGAAAGTGAAGAGGAAGAAGTCAACAGACTCAGATCAGAGCGTGATCAGCGAGACCAGAGAGGTTGTAAAACCAATTTTCAATGCATCGGATGCAGAGGAAACCACCCACGAGCAGACTGCAGGTTCCTAGACGCCCTCTGTCGTTCCTGTGATGAAAGGGGCCACATCGCCAAAGTGTGCAGGAGTAAACGAGGATCCAGCCCCAAGAGAAACGAAAATAATTTCCGGCAGACATCAGGCACCCACCCATCAAACAGGAACTGCTCAAACCACCAATGGAGCCAGTACAACAGAAACCGAATGCTTGCTACCACTACCAGACAAGAGGAGGCACACCAGACCATCACCATCGGCCACGCTTCATCAGTGGATGCAAAAAAAATCCGGGTAAAGGTCACCATTGAAAATAAACCATGCATCATGGAAGTCGACTCCGGGTCTTCCCTATCAATGGTCTCCTGGAAAACCCTCAAGCAGATGATCCCTGACATCTGCCGCCAGGATCTCAGCACTCAGAGACTCAAATTAAAGGACGACCAAGGCAATTGAATCCCGGTTGCTGATTCCAGTCACGTCCAGGTCTCGTTTAAAGACCACACCGCAACTGTACCTCTCACTGTCATCGACAGAGACCGACCCAGTTTATTGGGATTGCAGTGGTTTGCTCCATTAGGAATTGAATTGGCAGGCATCAACCAGACCGTAAGCGAAGACTGGGAGGCGGCCCTCATCCGGGACTTTAAAGAAGTTTTCACCGAGCAACTAGGCAAGTACAAGGGGTCCCCCATTTCATTTAATCTCTGCCCTGATATCGCACCCATTCGTCTAAAGCCACGCCGAGTTCCCTTTGCCCTCAAACCAAAAATTGACGAGCAATTGGACAAATTAATAGCACAAGGCATGTTAGAACCCATTGATCACGCCCAATGGGGGACCCCAATTGTAACCCTCATAAAACCTGATGGATCTTTGAGTATCTGTGGGGATTACAAGGCCACCCTGAATCACGCACTTCAACAGAGCGCCTATCCAGTTCCCATGGTCCAACACCTTCTTCACTCACTTGGGGGCAGAAAAGTATTCATGAAGCTTGACCTGGCCCAAGTGTATCAGCAGCTGCCAGTAGACGCAAAGACCGCAGAAGCCCAAACCATAGTCATGCACAGGGGTGCATTCAAATGTAATAGACTCCAGTTCGGAGTAAGTGTAGCACCTGACATTTTTCAAAGCTTGATGGAAAGGTTGTTCCAGGGTATAAAAGGAGTTGTACCCTACTTCAATGATGTGTTGATAGCTGCCCCTACAAGAAGTCAGTTAGAAAAACGCCTAAGAACTGTCCTACAAAAATTTCAGGACGCAGGACTCAAAGTCAAGAAGGAAAAGTACCAATTATGCACTGAGAGGGTTGAATTTCTTGGTTACCTTCTCGACAAACAAGGAATTCACCCCATCGAAAAGAAATTGGCAGCTATTAAAAATGCTCCAAGACCTAGAAACAAGACAGACCTCCAAGCCTTCCTGGATCCTATTAATTTTTATAACATCTTCCTACCCCAGAAGGCGACTGTTGCTGAACCCCTGCATAGGCTCCTCGACAAGAAGGCTTCCTGGTTTTGGGGACGTCGAGAGGAGCAGGCTTTCCAGCAAGTCAAAGACCTTTTAAAATCAGATGCAGTGTTAATCCAATATAACGAGACACTACCCTTGACTGTGACTTGTGACGCCTCACCTTTTGGAGTAGGAGCCATCCTGAGCTATGTTCTACCAAACAGTACGGAGGCGCCCATCACATTCTTTTCAAGAACTTTATCTAAAACTGAAAGGAACTATAGTCAGTTAGATAAAGAAGCCCTTGCTGTTGTATCCACATTTAAAAGGTTCCACGAATATGTGTATGGAAGATCCTTTTCCATAATCACAGACCACAAGCCATTGCTTGGCATTTTGGCAGGGGATAAACCAACTCTCCAAGAATGACACGATGGTTGGAGTTCCTAGCCGTCTACCACTACCAGTTAAGACATCAACTGGGGAAAGCCATTCCCCATGCTGACGCCTTAAGCCGTTCGCCATTACCTGAGTTCCTAGACGACCCAGCTCCTACACTATCCACGCTACAAATCAAGACGCTTCCCTCACCTCCACTAACTGCGCAGGATATCTCATTAGAAACAAAAAAAGACCCTTGTTTTGCGCGAGTCCTCAGCTGGGTGGAGAGAGGATGGCTGGAAATCAAACTCGCCTACACGTTCAAACTCTTTAAAAACAGACAAACAGAACTTTTCTCACAAAAAGAGTGCATGTTGTGGGGAGACCGAGTAGCCATTCCAGAAAAACTACAAAAGAAAGTCCTGAAAGTGCTGCATGATGGACACCCGGGCATTGTGCGAATGAAAGCACTGGCAAGGAGCTACGCCTGGTGGCCAGGTATGGACAGACAAATCGAAGCCTGGGTTGCCACCTGTAGCAAATGCCAAGAAACACATTCGGCTCCACCAAAAGCACCACCAACAGAATGGGAAACGCCCAGGGATCCATGGTCCTGTATCCACATCGATTTTGTGGGACCTACAAAAGGACACACTTTTCTAATAACAGTAGACACCTACTCGAACTGGCTCGAGGTGAACAAGATGAAGACCACCACCACAGAAACAGTCATCAAAAAATTGAACAGACTGTTTGCAACACACGGATTCCCAGATGTCTTGGTTTCTGACAATGGCCCGCAATTTACTGCCTTGGCGTTTGAACAATACCTAGTGGACTGAGGGATACGCCACGCCTTGACATCACCTGCTCACCTGGTGGCCAATGGCAGGGCTGAATGAATGGTTCAGTTCACTAAAACAACCGTACACAAAATGGACCAAGGGAACATCCACGACAAAGTCACCAGGATGCTCTTTCTCCAACATATTACACCAAACAGCACCACAAACAAAAGCCCAGCGGAACTCCTGATGGGCAGGAAACTTAGATCACATTTGGACCGTCTACACCCTGCCTACACCCCAGAAAGCCCCTGGGTTCCAGCAGCAGACATCGCACATTTCAGGTAGGAGACCTTGTATTCGCAAAGAACTTTACTGGTGACCCATTGTGGGTCCCTGCCAAAATAACACAAATTACGGGCCCCCATTCCTACCGATTAGAAACCACAGATGGAAGATTGTAGAAATGCCACATAGACCAGCTGCGTTCTAGGCTGACAACTACTCCCTCCACAAACTCTGAACTCGGAACCAGAGGGGGAAGGGAAACCGAGGATTTTGAAAACGAACTAACATCTGGTCCTAGACACGCAAACCCACAGTCCGCACAATCAAGCCCAGCATATTCAGCAGCTGAAGAGGAGCCGTGGCAGATGATCGTCTCTCCAGGCAGCAGCAGCCGGGCGGGTTCAGTGAGTCCAGAGGATCCAGATAACAGAAGTGAAGGAAACGTTGAAGGTATCCCCAAGTTACCCCCGAGGTTATCCAGCACAGAAGCCAAATCACCTTTGCAGCGGAACACAGCAAGCGGTCCAACCAGAGCCAGGGCCTAGCAAGAACAGGTGGAACAATGCAAATCAGGTAGACAGGTGCGAAGACCTGCCTACCTGTGTGAATACATCACCCCACCCCTGAGACGAAACCTAGAGGGGAGGGGTGTTCCAAACTAGCAGGCTTGTAAGCCTGCAAACCTGACTGGCCCCTTTACACAGCAGGCTTGTAATCCTGCATATTTGATTGGTCCGTGAACAGCGAGTCGTGATTGATCATTCTGGACTAATCTGATTGGCTAGTTAACGGGCTGCTGCGATTGGATGCTCCAAGTGCAGCAAACTTAAACCTACGCCATGGACGCTATGACAGCAGCCAGCTCTATAAAAGGAGCTGCTGCTGTCAGGCTCTTTGCTCTGTTTTCCTGAAGTCACG
This sequence comes from Hydrophis major, assembly GCA_033807585.1. NCBI lineage: Eukaryota > Metazoa > Chordata > Lepidosauria > Squamata > Elapidae > Hydrophis > Hydrophis major. The sequence continues at coordinate 182,752,065 of CM066328.1, forward strand.
AATAAAGAGTTGGAGTCACTTTTCGATGTCTCGTCTCCGTTATTGCGCCCACTCTCCAGGACAGAACAATCTACACTTTTCTAGTGGCAGCTTGGCACACTTTTTAGATAATGAGCTAAGTATAAGATAATTCAAGCCCACCTTTGATTTTGGATCAAGAACTGATTAATTAGTTCTGTGGCACACGGGATACTGTCCCAAGAGCCATAGGATTTGACCTTAATTTATTTGTGAACTTAGACTTAAATATTTCCATGCTACTTCCTAATCAACAGCTACAAAAGAAATGAAATTATTTGATTGCTATAATACCACAAGCTTCGATTATGTTGAGGAAGGCTTATTAAGAGTAGGAGACCTATTGCTATATAAAATTCCTGTGTTGTGCAGTACAACATTTTACAGGGTCACTTTTTTGAATGGTTCAGAGGGAGGAAGGAAGGATGGATATCTTTAAAATTAATTTATCTTGAAATGTTTTCTATCAAATGTACCTATTTGCTATTTATCACTTAGAACAGCTAACTCTTCCTTTCCAATATGTATGCATGTACAAATATGTAAAAGTATTTTTCCGTTTCAGAAGACAAATATGTTGAGCAACAAAACTATAAAGGGTACAGATACATTCAGCTCTCAATATATTTTTATTCGGTTGCCGAAGTGCACTCTCTGGAACATGCTGTCCCCCAAATTATTCCAACAGATCATTTTACACAGTGACTACACATGAGATGAAAAAAAAATACATGCGTTTTTTTTAATTTCCTGCTGAAGAAAGACCATAACTTGGGTTTTACTTCCAAAATACTGTGGCATGTTAATTGCTTGATCAGCCAAATGAAACTAAATGTAATTAAGACTACTGTGGGGTTAATTTGGTCCATAATTATGTTATATAAACTAAATGAAAATTGTTTCTTTCCTAAATTGCAATTCATTAAAACTACAGATATTAAAATAAGATACTATAAAATTACATGAAGCATGTACACATTAATAGCCGTTAGTAATAGCTTGATATTTCTATCTAAGCAACAGTTTATTAGAATGGCAAAAGGTTACATCTGACAACTCACATGGCCGATTTTTTCCTCTCATATATTTTTTTTTAGCTCCTGTAAGAAATGTGTTTTTTTTTTTTTCCTCCCAAGATTCCTGTTTCATGGTGTTACAGTTAATGGACATGTGTCGTTTTAGTTTGTCCCACTTAAACCCACTCAGGATACATTAAGTATTTTCTAATAAACATTTTGGCACATTAGTAACACAAAGAATATTGTGTGAATCTCAACTCCATTGAATTCCTAAATATCGTTAAATTTATTTAATGCCCCCAAAGAGCTGATTTAAAATGGGAGAATAATTTGAATTCATTATGGGTTCTTTTCTTTCTCGTTGTTTACTGTGCCTAACCAAGCAACAAACAATAGGAAATTCAAGAATATAGCTGTTCATAATGTACCCTTTTGTTCTGTATATACTGCTTGCTTAATTTTCAAAAGAAAAAAGTTGCTTAAGTTCATTATGTAAAACACTCCCTTCCAATCTATATTTCTTGATGTGCAATGACCATTCATAATTAATCACTGAGAAGGGATGTAAACCTGTTTGATATATTCAGAGTAAAGGCAATTGCTGGTGTGTGTTTGTGTCTGTGTTTCATCAGCATCAAAATAGTAGGCTAACAGGGCAATCAAAACCCATCTCTTTTTAATGTACACCATGCTCAAGTAAAAGTGCATAGCTTACCCTCACCATTTGATGCTCCATCCCCCTTGGAGACACACCTGACAGAGACCAAAGCTTCACCACTGAAATATAGATAAAGGTGCTTTATATTAAGTCAGATCATTGGTCCTCTCAGATCTATATCACCCATTTTGATTGGTTACATTTCTCCACAGTGATTAGCAGGTAAGGATGGACATCAGGGCTATAATCCTGCAGTTCTAGAGAGCAAAAACAAATTCCTTTTTAGAAGAAAGCAAGCAAGATGTATGGACTTCAACTCCCAGAATGCTACATGCTATCTGAGGAATTCTGGAGTTGAAGTCCACACATCTTAAAATTGCCAAGACTGAGAAACATTATTCTAGGATACAGATAATCCTCAGCTTACAACAGTTTATTCAGTGACCGTTCAAAGTTACAACAGTGTTAGGGATAAGGTTGTTTGCCCTAACTGGTTTAGGTAAAATAATAACTAAGTAATCATAGCTTATTAGTTAAAGTGTCTGCAACTTTAAATATGGGAATGTAATTAAGGGAGTGGTTGTGAAAGCACTTTAAAAGAAGCAAGACGACAGCTTGCTCTCTCTGGCTTTGATGATCCCTGATTACTGCTTGGAATCAAGACTGCATTGCTCGAACGGGAGAGAAACAAAGGACTGATTTGTAAGTGAACTGACAGAGGATATTCTGCACGGACGTTGCTAACTGAATATCCCTGAATGGACTGACTAAATGATACATGACTATTGGACTGTTATTTTGACTATGCTATGAACTCATAATGGAATAAACTATATTTTTGATAGCACAAGCGTATCTGTTATTTTTACTGTATGTTAATAAACATACAAGCTTAGCTCACTCATTTATCTGTGTGCCAATCTGACTAACGCTGCACATTCTGTTTAGCTTGTCTCCCTAACCCTGGTTGGGGAACCCAGGCTTAACACTGGTTATGGGCCCAGGCTTAACAAACAGCACTGAAAAAAGTGACTTTTGACCATTGCACCATCCTCAAGGTCACACGATCAGACACTTGGCAATTAACTGTTGCAGTGTCTTGGGGTCATGTGAACAGCTTTTGTGACCTTCTGACAGGCAAAATCAATGGGAAGCCAGCTTCACTTAACAACTATGTTGAAAACTTAACAACTGCTGGGATTCACTTAACAAATGTGGCAAGAAATAGTAAAACAGGGAAAAACTCACTTAACAGATGTGTCCAGATGTTGCTGAACTGTAGTTCACAGAACCCATCACTAATGATTAATGCTTTTAAGCAGGTGTGAGAAACATCTGGAAAGCCCTAGTTTACCTACCTCTGGTCTGATTTGATTGGTGAGCTCCAGAAGTGTTGCATAACAAGGAGATGCATCTCTTTGTGGGACAAGTTATAATAGCAGAAGATCTTTATAGGCTCTACTATCCATAAAAATAGAACAACTTGATCTCATTAAAACCCTAAACATTTTAAAAACAGATCAGCCTTAGTTTTTAATTTCTAATGTGTCCATTCACAAATCTATTCTCTGCTTTTCTCTGTAAATCTTCAAATGATTACTAAAAACAAATACTTCAACAATCACACAAATGTTTTGCAAATCAAGACCGATATTACAAAATTCATAACACAGCTCAAGTTAAGAATAACTATCTGCCAATCTGTGAATTAATCTAGAAAGTGTGCATTAGGTCAGTTTAAAAAAAAGATTTTCAAAAAACACTATGCAGAAAAAAAACAAATCATTACCTATCTTTAGGTGAAAATTCTTCATCTGAGATATTATGGGTTAAATATCTGATAAAGCTTGCACAACATATTGCAACAGAAAATATATTGTAACATGCTTGTATTTATTCTAACTAACCACTAATTAGATGAACATACTCTTTATAATATTATTTGTTTTATTACTAAAGAAGACAGTATAGATCAAATTATAAGACAGTATAGATCAAGTTATGCAGTCTAATTTAAACAGATAAAAAATGAACAGTATTATATTAGATATCCACACACAATGAAAATACTAAGCATAAGACTAAAATTGGTGTGACATAAATGAGCAACACGTTCCCGGTGATGAATGTTTTGATTAATTATCACTAAAATTTATCTTAATAATTTTTTCAGTGCTCTGTGTATGAAAGTATACATGAATAACAGCATTTAGCATCCCAAATAAGTGGAGCACAGAAATGATCTTGCTGTTAAATAGCAAGTCATATCACATTTCATACACCAAACAATTTGTATAATAACCAGGGAAATTACATAAGCAAAAACACGCATATACAAATCCATGAATTTAGCTCAGATGTTGAGCTGTTATGTCAACCAATTATCTATCCTGAGGGAAAAAGATCTCTCTAGCCAAGCTTTGGCTATGAGGCCTGTTATAAATCCTTTAGTCCTCTGGAGAATCTATCACGTCAGATCAGAAATGGTTGACAATAATTAGAAAGCTGCTTCGGCCAGTATGGCACTTATTTATAATATCTTCCTAGGCGCTGGAGGAGATAAGGCACAGGGAACCAGGAGAAGATGAATCCTAGAAAGGACAACCACATAATAGCCCCAAAATGGGCAGTGACAGACTAATTATTGTGGCTTCATTATAAGGTCTCTCTCTCTCTTTTTATATATATAGGTCACCTGAGAGTATAATTAATATGTATTATTGGTATATTTTTATTTATTTTTAATTTATTTTCTGAAGGGGAAGCAATTACATTAAAAATCCATCCCAGGCCAACATATGTTGAGGCAGACATAATAATGTTGGTCAACAACATTTGTCGAAGAGAGAAAGAGCACGATAGGGGTTCATTAGCAGTAAATGTGTTAACGGGAATGCTGTTTGAAAAATGAGCCATAGAGCGGCTTTTAAATGCTCAGATTAAAGGATTTATAATGTCAAGTTTAACACAGAAATTATGGATGGTATTACATTGCCATGAGTAATAGCATCTTTAATCTGACTTGGTAAAATGATTTACATTACACTTTGTGCCTGCCCCAATTATAGCAGTATATATCTATGTAATATCTAATCTACATCTACAATATATATGGCTATATTCTCCAGCATATAAATTTACTGTATAGAGTAATGCAAGATTCCGTAATACTGAACTATTGCAAACACAAGGACTCACTGAGTGTGCTACTTGCATGCTGTGTGCGATAATAAAATATGTATGTAAAGCATACATTTGTATTGAGAAGAGCTGTCAGGCCTTTGGAAAAGGGGTTGTCAGGTAGTTAAGCTGTGAGAGTCCACGTGGCACCATCCACGTGAAATGTGATTTCCAAATCTAGCTTTTTGCAAAATATTTTGCCAGCCCCAAATATTTAAGGATACAGTACCTGTTATTTTGGCATCCAGAACTGCAGAGCTGACCTCCCATGTCAAGGACATGTGGACAGTGATGAAATGCCAGTATGTTGACAATTGTGCAATGCATGAAAATAATGGAGGATAGAAAAAAGAAAACACTTAACAAAAAAAAAAAAAAAGGACAGCAAGTGTGGGGTGGAATGAGCATCTAGTTAAGGATACAATCAGAATATTTCTCCGTATTAGAGATCATCTCAAGACTGTGACAGAGCTGGGATCATGATCTAGAGATTGGAAGAAAAACTAACCCTGTCAAAAAAGCAACAAGTGCTGGAAACATGCCTTTCTGGAAACTCAAAGGTAAGTCAAGGGATCAAAATTACATTAAATTATATTTTAAACAATTCACGTTTTAGATTTCTTTTCCCATCAAAGAAAGATTGGCACCCATTGCTTTCCATTCAGAGAGTATTTTCTGTAAGGAAGTATCTTAGATTTTTGATAGGTAGTTTCTCCTCTGCTACCCTTAAACTAGCGGGCCATTCCAGGCTCAACATGGAATGTTTGCTCTGATTTTTTTTCTTTGTGTAGAGGCCCATATATGGATGTGATTGGGCTGCATAAGGAAATAGCACTGTAGCTAATTTTGTAGATAATCTTTATATCAAATATGAATTTCACTGTTTCTCCCCGCTTCCCCCCCTGAAGTATGGGGGAAGAAAGAGTCTGAATCTCTGTCGCAAATAACCCTGTCATCTGTCACAACTATCAAAATTAAACATATTCTTGTCCCATCCTATCTTTCTGATTCACCTCTCACTGTGTTCATACTTCCTTCTCTTAATCCCTATTCCTTTATATTTCAGCATGACTGTTCAAAAATGTGAAATTTAATCATTCTTAGCATTAAACTACGTAGAGCCCATTTTTAGCCATCATCATAAACTATGACTGGAAGCAAGCTATGATTAGCAGTCCCTAATCACTATATGTACAGAGTGTCATTCAGTATTTGAAATGATTAAATGCATCACTGTTTTTCATTCAGAGTAATAAAAGTACTGTGAATCCCTAGATTTATTTCAATATTCGAGTTTTCCTCAGTGTCTCCCATGTACTGGGTCCCCAACATCAGTGGAAAAAAATATCATTGATAAGGCATGCAATGAGAACTGATCAATTAATGAGAAAAATTAAGGAAATGTTTAGATAAATACCATAGATAGATGTAATTAAATTAATAGAGCCTCCACATTGCCTTTTCTGATATTGGTTTCCCCCGAATCTTGTAAGATGTAGGCAAGAAGTATTTTCAGTGCTATGCAGACGGCAGTGGTTTATCACCATGCAGAAAAGAAAAGCATTTGGACTGCATTCTTGAAGTTCCACATAGATTTATGAGCAAGTACCATCAATTACAAGGTCTGTGACATTTGTTAGGACTAACGTTTTTGAGTTGGGTGATCTCAAAAGAGGGATCACCATGGAACTTGAAAAGTTGTCTTCTCAATAGATAGTTGTGCTCGTGTCGGCAATGAATCACAAGAAGAGGAGATTCAGGGACGCCTGTGAAATTACTGGAGAGATTGTTTTGAAGGACATGAGCCAGTATATATCTTAACGGGCTTAAGAGGCACAGCTCTGATGGTTTGGGGTCTAAGCAAACTCCTGATGTCTTTCTTTCTCTCTTGCTTCCAGTGATTTAATTTCAAAAAACTCTCAGCAAAAGACAAAACAACCTTTGTGCTGTTTCCCAGTCCCTTCATGCTGTGCCGTTAAATGAAGTGAAGGGGGAATTAATGCATAAATGGAATTTATTTTAGAACTCTGAAATTTAAAAAAAACACACAAAAGTTTTATTTTTAACAGTGACACTGATAAAATTAATGTGATTCAAGTCCAACACACACATACATATTTTTGAAAAGAAACATATCATTCCATGTATTTGCAAATAGATTGTTTAGACTGTAAAAAAATTCAGCAGAGCTCAAGAATTGTTTTTCTTCTTTCATTTGTTTGAAGATTTTTATAGATATACAATCATTGTAGTATGAGAAGCATTTGCTTCAGTTTGACCCTATGATAATTATATTCCATATATTAAAAAAAGGATTATTTGTCAAATGTAGTGCAAATTATCCGGAAAAATATTTAGCTGATGTTCGTGCATTTGTATTTGTTCATGCATTTGTATTTGCATATGAGTGTTCATGAGAAGGTAAACATTTAATGCATTTAAAAACAAACCATGGACAGAAGGAATAAAGACAGGTTACACTTTATGTAGCATAGTATTCACATACTGATATATAAAAATCGATTATATCAGATTTTGCATATAGAGACAAAGATAAAAAAGATAAAAATAGAGACAGAGTGAGAGGTAGGCATGTACTTCAGTCCTTTTAAAACTCTCAACATATGATGTTCAGTTTCTATTTCCACAATTTATCCTCCAGTCAAGATATGTGGAAATGATGGAAATAAAACCAGATTGCAATGCACCTAGATGCCATCAGCACCTAGAGGAAGACTTCTACAGATGGGATGTGTAGTTCTGATTAATCTAAATCCAACTTCACTGATTGCTTTAATGGCAAAAGTACCATACTGTATCCATTTTAGAGAATGTGTGAGAAAAAGGCTAAAATTGCAGCTAGAAAGAAAATTGCTACTTTTTGTTTCTGGCCTCAGATGAAAATCCCTTTCCAAGGGATAGATTGGAAGAACCGAAGAAGAGACACATGAGTAGAATGACCACAATTCTATTGAATGCAGCCTATAGTGGAAAAAAAAACCCTTATAAAGGTAAAGATTTACTTTCTGTCAATCTCACTATTATCTGGGTTGCTTGGCTCAGCTTACAATAAATTGGATAAGCACTGAGTTCCTCAGTTAGAAGATTGTGATAGTGGTCAAATCCAGCCTCAAAAGCCTCCATTACTATACAAAATTTTTGTAAGGAAAATATTGATTGCTTATCATATATTTAATTCTGCATTAAACCGAAGAGAGTAGAAAATTGTAAATGTAGAATATGGTAGAGAGATGGCCAGTGCATTGCTTAAATCATAAGTCAGTTAGATAGTATTCCCCCAAATAGTGTCAGTAGCTCCCTTAATTTAGAATCAAATTAATAACAAAAGCAGATAATTAAAATAGTTAATGTAACTTTAAATGTTGCATGTGACTTTGATGATCTTGCCTGAGAACTAATCAGATTTTGACATTTCCATATGGGATTTCTGAAGAACTTTGAGGGAGATCATCAAAATATCCTGAAATGTATTGATTGTGAATGGTTTTAGGTAATATTTAAGGAAAAGTCATGATGGTATGATGCCGCTATCCCCAAGGTTGGGAATGTTTCACCTCTGATTTAATGGACAATTAATGCAATTGTGGAGCTTAGGAACATTAAAAAAAAATCTCTTCTGTGTTCATTAAAATTCAGAAAAAGTTAAATCTAAGTGTATGTTTAGATCTCTGATTATTTAGCACATCCAGAATTTAGCAGTGAAAATGGCAGCAGAATAGCAGCAATAAGTTGTATTTATATGAATCTCATTGATGCTGTTCACATCCAGTATTTTGAAGTCCTTAAGTGCTGGTGCTGCCATGTAGTCCCAAATAGTAGACAATAAATGGCAGTGGCTTTTCTGAATTTCACAGCAGATTTTTTTTTGTCTATTTCAGGGATTGATCTTGGGTCTTCAGTATATAAGCAGATCCTGTGCCAATGTGTTATAGCACAACAACTCTAGAACAGCCAGTAATATTTTGGGATCCAGTAATATCAAAATGCAGATTTCTTCCTATGGAGTAGTCATGAATGCAAAAATATTCTCAGAAGGCAAAACCTTCGAAGATGATTTATTTCAATCAGGAGCAAGCAGAAGAGCTTTTCTGTTGCATGCAAATATTTTCTTTTGGACCCATACTTTTATGGGAGAAATTTATAATGAATGGAGGGGGTTGGCCACTGGTGAAGTCAACAGATTAACTTTGAACCAGTAGGGAACATTCATTACTTTATGTTCATTTGTGTAATTCTGGGCTAAGCAAATCAAGCTGTGGTCTATTTTCCCTGTGGTAATTGGGTGGTGCTAAGTTAATGAAAAGCAAGATAGTGGAAGGTATTCGAGAATATTAATGATATTCTGTATTTGCATATACGGAATATTTATGTACTGTAATAGTATTTATGTTAATGCACTTTACTGAAATGCATATAAGTTACTATATATAGATTGATGTTGCTGAACAATGCTAAATAGGGAGAACCTTTAATACATACATACATATACATATACATATACATATACATATACATATACATATACATATACATATACATATATATATATATATATATATATATATATATATATATATATACATATACATATGTATATGTATATGTATATGTATATGTATATGTATATGTATATGTATATGTATATGTATATGTATATGTATATGTATATTTGCACCACACATCTGATGTCATGCAAGAGAATTATCAAGAAAGTGAGAATGAAAAAAGAGATCCCATCAAATAGTTAAGCCATTTGATACAGCACACAACAGATAATCGGCAGTTCCAGAGATCCTGGCCTGTATGAGCATAACAAAGTAATGGTGCAGTGATGTCACAACACAAATTCCACTCTTGCATATTTATATCACAACCTCAGATGCAAATAATGGGATTTGAATTTGTGACATCATGAATCATGACTTATATTTTATCCTTTGCCCCCTCTTGCTCCTCCCTACTCCATAGATGCTTAAGGAAGAGTCGCCACTCTGCCAAGGGCTGGTTTCTACCATTAAGTTATGCTTTTATTTAAGACTTAAATTTGAAGAAAAATTGGATTTATACCTCTTAGCTTTTGAATCAAAATAAGATGCCATACTTCTACTGCAAATACTGGTAAGGTCCCATTCATATTACATCCATTCGGTATTATCTGATATTTTATATTTCCACTGTACACTTCCAGTAGATAAGTAGAGCATTTATTTTTGAAGGACTGGTCCCTGAGTATAGTTTTGAGCTAATGTTTATTTAGTGATGGTAGGGGTGAGAAAGGTTGTTTAGGAACTTAATTTGCTTGTCCTGGCCATACTGAAAGCAACTTAAGCCATGCTTATGTATTCACTTCCAGACTACATTATAGAAATGTAATTTATGTTGCAGCTGCCTCTGAAAATAGTTTGGAAGCACAAAATGCCACTACACAGAGATCTGGATCCTGCTTTGCAAAATTTTGCACCACTTATCTTAGCTGCCTAGATGCTTCTGAACTCAATACAAATGTTTTAATTTATAGTTTGTATAAGGGAAGTCTCAGTCATTATATACTAATATTCACTTCTTCTAAGAACTACTACACAATGAAGCACATATAATAGCATCTACTCTGTGCAATACCATTCCTCTTCACTTACACTCAGCAGCAGTTATTTCAACAAATCTTTGAACTTTAAAATCAATCTTTTGTGGGTAGCTTTTGGCAAACATGCAAATAATTCCTAAGTACATATTCTTGTTTGTTTTAGCCTTTCTTTCTCCACAATTAATGTCAGGGTATAGTGTTGTACTGTAAAACATGCCAATTATGTAAACATAAAGAGTGGATTATAAATTTTTAAAAACATTTATCAAAACTGGCTTGCAAATATTCAACATCTTCTGTTCCAGTGCACCGAATGATGCTTATTTATAGAGTCATGGTTTACAATCATTCTTTACACTGTAAGTGCTCCTTCAAGGTGTTTTGAGTTTTCAGAAATTGGAATCTTCAGCAGTATAAAAGTTAATGAAATAAAAATCCAATTGAAACAATCTTAGATTTCCTTAACATTGAATACCATACAGTTGAAAGAATGTAGATTTTTTGGGAATGGAGAAAGAATGATTGAACTATTAAGTGGGCCATTTCAAAAAAGATTATTTAATGCTGAGACAGAGGGAAATGTGAGAAAAAAGTTCTGAAAATTACCCTGCCTTGATTTTATTTGGTATAACATGGGGAGAGAGAAATTCTCAAAGGCTTTCAAGATTCTCTTGTAATTCATAACAATAAAGAACATTCCAGAATCCCTGCTGGCTCTGTTTTTTAACCTGATCTACCTCAAAGAGATGACAACAACTAAAGCTTAAATAGTAATTAACAAAAATAATAGCAAAGCTGACTAAAATAAACACGTTTTTCAAATGCATTCTTTTTAATGAAAAAAAAAGTCTTCAGACAATAACTATTTTTTCTGTATTTAAGAAAAGAATTCATAAAATACATTATTTGGTGTTACAAGGCTTTGAAAAAATACTATCAGAAAAAGTTGTTAAAGAAACATTTTTTAAAAGGGATATCAATTTTCTTGCTAAGTTCTTTTGTCTTTTTGCCAGCCTCACCATCTGAATTAGAAATGGCCTGAATAAATTTTCCACATGAAAGCTTCACCTACTCACCTGAACCTTTGAAATGTCATATCCGTGTTAGGTAACTATTTCCTTTACCTCTTCACTTATTAGCTAAGATATTTGGCTATTTAGACTGTGCTTCTAAATGGTATTATAGGACAAACTTGTATTTGCTAGTATTAAGTTGTCATTTTGCTTTCTTTTGCTTTTTTTTATTGCTGTAAATTTACCCGAGGAAAGATGAGCTAAAAATACCTAAATTTGTTTGCCTTCTGAAGCTTTCCAGTAAAGTTTACTTTTATTGTCAGTAAAATAAAAAACCTCATTCAATATAAATATCAAACTCAACGTACAGATTTGACCCTCTGCTACTCCTGTTTCTTTATGGAGTTCTTTACTGAAACTGTTAAAAAAGAGAGAAGGAAGGAGGGAGGGAAGGGATGAAAATGGAATGAAGATCAATTAAGTACAGTGATCACAAACCTAATAACTAATTCTGCAGTAAAAATGAAGTGATGGGGTTCATTTCCTCCCTTAAACAAACAATGCGTGTTCATTAATTTTTCAGAACACAAATAATGTGATTTGTGAGCAAAATGCATCGAAGGGCAATCTTCCTTTTAAATGGCTTTCCCAGGGCCGAATAATTGAAGAAATCTTCCCAAGAGAGAAGAGGATATTCCAGTTGTTCAAATCATTTAAACTATGCTTGATAAAACAGATTCCTGCCAACATTGCTGCACCAGCATGGAGAATGGCATTGGCATGACATAACAAACCAGATCCTCCTCTTTTATAAGCTCGCTTTTTTTTTTCAGGGCTGCACTGCATTACTCTGGCCTCTGTTTCATCCTGAAAAGTGGGGGTGGTGAGCCTTTGATTTCCCAAATCCGTACATGCACACAGACACACACATGAAAAGATCCACGATTCCAAACTGCGGGCATCTCTTAACAATCGCTGCGAAGGAGAAGCAATCCAGTCCCACTTCCATTCCACGGTGGTTTCCTAGGTAACCAGCACAGAGCCACTGAAATGGACTTCAGAAGAGTGGAAAGGCAGGAAGTGGCAACCTATTCCACTTTCACCCGCATGCATACACACACACACACACACACACCTCCCTTTCCATAATTGCATTTTAAGTCCAGGGATAATCAACCTGAGTGAGAGAAGGAGTGGAATGCGTTAGCATGATTGCATAAGGAGAAAGGACAACACAGCTGAGATACTTCACATGCAGTTTGTTAAGTTTTGAGCATGGGCAAGAAAGAATGGAGACAAGCCTCTGAACGGTGAACTTCAGCTCTTTATTTACATAGTGACTTCTCTGCTTCAACAGCAGTAAAACCCGCCTTATATAAGCAAACCCTGTAATGTTTAACCAATAACGAGCTAGGAACGCTAGCTCTTATAACCAATAAGAACTCTCTGTTAAGGGCCAATCGGATTCCCCAGAATGGGCCAATCCGGTCCGGCCACTTAACAACCAATCAGAAGTGCAGGGCCAAAACCCTGCACTTACTCCAAGCTCACACTTTATTAATCCTTTTGCATACACAACACCCCTTCCCCCTGGCTTCTTATTTCAGGGCGCAGTTACATAGTCCCTTAGGTAGGACGGTTGTCTTTTTAGTCTCTTTGATTTTTGTTGTATTGGCTGGTTGCCATCATGCTGAGGTAGATCGTTATTTGGCAGTGGAGCTGTTTCTGGTTCAGAGTTCACTTCTACGTTGTTGCCCACATTTTCTGCAATTCCCTGAGGTGTAACCGTTTTTCCCTCCGACTCCGCTTCCTGAGTTTCTATTAAACCGTCGTTTCCTTCGAACTGGTTTCCTAGGAATTCATCTTCTTCCGTACCTTCCCCCCCCCTCAGTTTGGTCAAAGGAGGTTTGCGGACTGGCCGCTGAAAGCCACGATCGTAATTGGTCGATATGCCGTTTCCAAAGTTTATCGTCAAGGCATTGCACAAGGTAGGATCTGGGGCCGGTTACACGTACTACTGTTGCTTCCACCCACAACGGGTTGCCCAATAGGTTTTTTGCATAAACCAGGTCTCCTACCTGGAAGGTGCGACAGCGGCCGCTGGATCCTAGTGGTTTCTCCGGTTCATAAGCTGGGTGCAAGCGGTCGAGGTGGGAGTGGAGCTTTCGTCCCATTAGCAGTTCAGCGGGAGTTTTGTTGGTGACATTATGTGGGGTGATGTGTTGCAAGAAGAGGATTTGATTGACCTTGTCGTCAATGCTGTCGTAGTCTACCTTCTGCAAGGTTTTCTTCACAAATTGGACCATGCGTTCTGCTCGGTCATTGGTCGCCGGGTGCGCAGGCGAGGTGAGCGCATGGCGGATGCCGCGGTCAGCGAGGTACTGCTCGAATGCTAGCGCAGTAAATTGTGGGCCGTTATCAGATACCAGGACGTCTGGTAATCCATGGGTTGCAAATAGTCTGTTTAAAATTTTGATAACCGCCTCGGAGGTCGTAGTCGTCATGAGATGAATTTCGAGCCAATTCGAGTAGGTGTCGACAGTAAGCAGGAAAGTGTGGCCTTTGGTTGGCCCCGCGAAGTCCAGGTGAATTCGGGACCAGGGTCCACGTGGTGTCTCCCATTCAGTAGGCATGGCTTTTGGTGAGGCGTTGCTGACTTCTTGGCATTTGGGGCAAGCTTAACCCACTGTTTGATTTGCTTGTCAATGCCAGGCCACCATGCGTAGCTTCACGCAAGGGCTTTCATTCGCACGATGCCGGGGTGGCCATCGTGCAAAGTTCTCAGTAGCGTTTTTCGGAGCCGTTCTGAGATAACGACTCTATCGCCCCAGATGACACAGCCTTTCTGGGATAAGAGCTCGGTCTGTCGAGACTTGAATGGTGTGAAGTCATCTGATAACTGGTCCAATGGCCATCTGCGTTCTATCCAGCCTAGGACTCGTGCTAGGGTGTGGTCGCGTTTGGTTTCTCTCGTGATATCTTGGGTGGTCAGTGGCGGCGAGTTGAGTGCCTCGATTTGCAACGTGGTTACCATTGGTGCCGGATCGTCGAGAGTCTCTGGAAGCGGTGCTCGGCTCAATGCGTCGGCATGGGGAATGGCTTTCCCCGGGCGGTATTGCAGCCAATAGTTGTAAGCAGCTAAGAATTCTGACCATCGGGTCATCCTAGGGGATAATATGTAGAGAGAGGGCTTATCTCTGGCTATTATCCCTAACAAAGGTTTGTGGTCAGTCACAATAGTAAAAACCCTACCATACACGTATTCGTGAAATCTTTTCACAGCTGAGGCAATAGCGAGGGCTTCTTTATCAATTTGTCCATAGTTCCGTTCCGTTTTTGAAAGAGTCTTTGAAAAATATGCAACAGGGTCTTCGTTCCCATTAGGCAGTATGTGGCTCAAAATGGCGCCCACCCCGAAAGGCGATGCATCACAGGTTATAACTAACGGCAAAGTCTCGTTATACTGCATGAGTACAGAGTCAGAAGTAAGCAGTTTTTTAACATTTTGGAATGCCTGTTCTTCACAGTACCCCATAACCAATTTGCTTTTTTATCTAACAATCGGTGTAACGGTTCAGCGGCAGTTGCTTTGTGCGGTAAAAATACATTATAAAAATTGATGAGGCCTAGGAACGCCTGGAGATCGGCCTTGTTTCGTGGCCTGGGAGCGTTTTTGATCGCTTTTAATTTACTTTTGGTAGGGTGAATGCCCTGGCTATCAATCAGGTACCCTAAAAACTCAACATTGTCAGTACACAATTTACATTTGTTTTTTTTTAACCTTAAGACCGGCTTCTTGGAATTTTTTTAGGACTAATTTTAACCGGTCCTGTAAGATTTCTTTTGTAGGGGCTGCAATTAATACATCGTCAAAATAGGGGACCACGCCCTTAATTCCTTGCACTAACATTTCCATAAGGCTCTGAAAAATCCCCGGGGCTACACTCATTCCGAATTGCAGCCGGGTACATTTAAAGCCACCTCGGTGCAACACAATAGTTTGGGCCTGTGCCGTTTTTTCATCCACTGGTAATTGCTGATATGCCTGAGCTAAATCCAATTTAGCGAAAACTTTCCCGCCCCCCAGGGAATGGAGGAGGTGCTGAACCACCGGAACTGGATACGTGTTCTGCTGCAAGGCATGGTTCAAAGTGGCCCGGTAGTCCCCACAAATTCGGATTGACCCGTCTGGCTTAATGGGTGTTACAATTGGGGTTTCCCAAGGGGAGTGATCGAGGGGCTCCAACACCCCCTGAGCTATCAGTTTGTCGAGTTGTTCGTCGATTTTCGCTTTTAAAGCAAACGGAACTCGATCGGGCTTTAGGCGAATGAGAGCTATTTTTGGATCTAAGCTGAATGAGATCGGGGTCCCCTTGTACTAGCCTAAACTGTCCGCGAAGATGTCCCTGAACTCATAGATAAGGTCTTCCTCCCAGTCACAGCCACCGATTCGGTTTACGCCGGCCACTTCAATGCCAAGTGGCGCGAACCATTGGAGGCCCAGTAGGCTAGGCCTATCTCTATTGATGACTGTTAAAGGTAAGTACGCTGTGTGCTTCTTGAAGGAAACTCGGACTCTGCAGGACCCAATGACGGGAATTCGATTCCCCTGGTAGTCCTTGAGGATGAGGCGTTGGAAACGGAGATCTTGGCGTTGAATTGTGGGGATGAGTTGCTTGAGTGTCTTCCAAGACACCATCGAGAGGAACGATCCCGAGTCGACCTCCATGTGGCAAGGCTGGTTCTCGATGGCTGCCGTGACTCAGATTTTCTTAGTGTCCAAGGCTGAGGCGTGACCGATAGCGATAGTATGGTGAGCCTCTTCTCTCTGCAATGCTCGATTTCTGTAGGAGTGGTTTACAGGCTCTCGCCTTACAGGACGGTTTCCTGTCAATTGGCGATAGTTGGCCCCTTTTGAGGCCTGGCTGGGTCCTGGCAAACTGCGGCAGACCCGTCCGATGTGGCCTCGTTTCCTGCACTCATGGCAGAGTGCATCACAGAATTTGCATTTGGACCTGGCATGGTTGGCTCCACAGCCAGTACAAGGGTGTAAGGGCTTCGGGCGAGGGTCCCGGTCGGACCGCAGTTGATGGACCCCTTCTTCGTCACTGTCTGATGACAAAGAGAGGTCCTCGTGGTGCGTCGTCGCAAGCTGTCCTTCCGACTTGGTTAAAATATCACCTGTCGGTGGAGGTACCGGAGCGGGGTTTCGGTGTAGTTATGCAGCCGACTTCCTGGTTGCTTCTGCTGCAGTAGCATCGGCGATGGCATCGGCAAGGCTGATGTCGCCTTTTGCGCATTTTTCAACTTGCTTTGGATGTCTGGTGCATCTAGTCCCAGAACTATGCGATCTCTTAGTGCTTCTTCTAAATCAGCGAATCCGCAGAGGCCTCCCAGGTTTCGGAGGTCTGCTATGAAGTTGGCCACACTTTCTCCCTTTCGCTGGCTCCTCTAATAAAACTCATGGCATCTCACGAGCATAGGCACGGTTGGGGCATAGTGATCTCGTAAGAGAGGTTCAAGGTTGTCCCAATCCATGGCCTTCACTTCTGGAGGTTTGGCTAGTGCTTTCGCCATCTTAAATATGGTTGGACCGCAATGCGTTAGGAACACCGCCCGTTTCTTTCCTGGTGTGGCGTCCTTTAAGTTGTTGGTTTCTAAGAACATTTGGAAGCGATCCATGTAGGACTCCCAGTCCTCCTGTGCTGGATCGAACGGAGCGGGTGGTACGATGCCGCCGGACATGGTTCTGTTGTTGGCGTCGTCTTTCACGTGCTCGATGTTCTTCGAAGTTTCGTTGGTTCAGATATCTCCAAATCCCACCTTCGTCGCCAGTGTTAAGTTTTGAGCATGGGCAAGAAAAAATGGAGACAAGCCTCTGAATGGTGAACTTCAGCTCTTTATTTACATAGTGACTTCTCTGCTTCAACAGCAGTAAAACCTGCCTTATATAGGCAAACCCTGTAATGTTTAACCAATAACGAGCTAGGAACGCTAGCTCTTATAACCAATAGGAACTCTCTGTTAAGGGCCAATCGGATTCCCCAGAATGGGCCAATCCGGTCCGGCCGCTTAACAGCCAATCAGAAGTGCAGGGCCAGAACCCTGCACTTTACTCCAAGCTCACGCTTCATTAATCTTATTGCATACACAACACAGTTGGCTTGCCCTTTGTTTATTGCAGGTTAGTATCTTTTCCCTGGAAGGAGAGGCTGCAAAGAAAACCATTGCTTGGCCCAGGTAGATATCCAGGGGGAGTGAACTTGTGCTGCACCTTCAGGCTCCCTGCTTGCTGTCTGTCTGTGGAAAGCAGTTTCCTGCAAGGATTGTGGCCTTGGATTGTGGATCCCTAATTGAGATTGTTGTGAATGAATAATACCAATAAAGTTATCTTGAGCTTGAAGTCAAGTGCAGGGTTCTGGCCCTGCACTTCTGATTGGCTGTTAATGGCAGGATCGGATTGGTCCGTTCAGGAGCATCTGATTGGCCATTAACAGGCCATTCCCATTGGTTAACGGAGCTAGCGCTCCAGGTTTGCTATTGGTTGAAGAGTTAATAAGTTGCCTATATAAGGAAGGCTATAGCAGCCCTCCAGTTCAAGCTGTCACAATATGTAAATAAAGAGTTTGAAATTCACTGTTTCTACCAGCTCATCTCCATCATTCGCACCCATGCTCCAGACTTAACACTGGTGACGAGTGTGGGATTGGATGACATCAAAGCCAACTAAGCCAACTAAGCACGTGGCTGAAGTGCACAACGGCAGAACCTGTCCGGCAGTGTAGTACCACCCGCTCCATTCGATCCAGCTCAAGAGGACTGGGAGTCCTACATCGATCGTTTTCAAATGTTTTTGGAAACGAATAATCTGAAGGATGCCACACCCGGGAAGAAACAAGTGGTATTCCTAATGCACTGCAGCCCGACGGTATTCAAAATGGCTAAGGCATTAGCGAAACCGGCGGAAGTGAAGGCCATGGATTGGGATGTCCTCGAACCGCTACTAAGGGCCCACTATGCACCAACCATTCCAACGCTCGTAAGACAACACGAGTTCTATCAAAGAAACCAGCGGAAGGGAGAAAGCGTCGCCAATTTCATTGCAGACCTCCGGAACTTGGGAGGCCTTTGCGATTTTACCGACCTAGAAGAGGCCTTGAGAGACTGAGTAGTCCTTGGGCTAGACACTCTAAACGTACAGAGCAAAATAATGGCAAAGGGCGACATCACCCTTAAAGACGCCATAGCTGAAGCTACAGCAGCGGAGGCGACCAAGAAATCGGCTGCCCAACTACGCCGAAATCGCGCTCCAGCACACCCACCAGCCGGCAAAGTTTCACCTAACGCAGAAGGGCAGTTGCAGACGGCCCACCATGAGGACCTCTCTTCATCATCAGACAGCGACGAAGAAAAGGTCCATCGCCTGCGGTCCGATCGGGACCATTACCTGAAGTCCCAGCAACCGTGCGCTGGCTGCGGGACCAACCATTACCGCTCCGATTGCAAATTCCACGACGCGCTCTGCCACGAGTGCAGGAAACGAGGCTACATCGGACAGGTCTGCAGAGGCCTCCTTGGACCCAGCCAGACTTCGAAAGGAACCAACCTCCACCAATCGACAGGGAATCGCCCTGTAAGGTGAGAACCAGTAAACTACTCCTACAGAAACCAACCCGTGAATTGTCTAGCGAGACGGGAAGAGGCCCACCAAACACTCACTATTGGCCATGCCTCTTCACTAGATGCTAAGAAAATTCGGGTCAATGTGAACATTGAAAATCGACCCTGCCAAATGGAAGTTGACTCAGGATCGTCTCTTTCAATGGTCTCATGGAAGACCCTCAAGCAACTCATCCCCACTATCCAGCGCCAAGACCTTCAATTCCAACGGCTCGTGTTAAAGGACTACCAGGGGAACAAAATTCCAGTCACAGGATCCAGTCGAGTCCGGGTTGCATTCAAGAACTGCACGGCGTACTTACCCCTGACGGTGATCGATAAGGACCGGCCTAGTCTGTTAGGCCTGCAATGGTTCGCACCACTCGGCATTGAAGTGGCTGGCATTAACCGAATTGGTGACAGTGACTGGGAGGAAGACCTTGCCCACAAATTCAGGGATGTCTTCGAGGAAAAGCTAGGCGAGTACAAGGGGACCCCGATATCCTTTAGCCTTAATCCAAAGATAGCTCCCATCTGCTTTAAGCCTCGTCGAGTTCTGTTCGCTCTAAAGCCAAAAATCGATGAGCAGCTTGATAAGTTGATTGCCCAGGGAGTGTTTAAGCCAACTGACCACTCCCCATGGGAAACACCAATTGTGACACCAATTAAGCCAGAAGGCTCCATTAGAATTTGTGGGGACTACCGAGCCACCCTAAACCACACCCTGCAACAGAACCCATATCCGGTGCCAGTGGTACAACATCTCCTCCATTCCCTGGGGGGCGGAAAAGTCTTCACTAAACTAGACGTAGCTCAGGCTTATCAGCAACTGCCGGTTGACGAAAAAACGGCACAGGCACAGACTATAGTAACACACCGAGGGGCCTTTAAGTGTACGCGGCTTCAATTCGGAGTCAGTGTAGCCCCGGGGATCTTTCAGAGCCTAATGGAGAGACTATTGCAGGGGATCAAGGACGTTGTCCCCTATTTTGACAATGTGCTCATTGCTGCCCCCACTCCAAAAATCTTACGGGAGCGTTTAAGACTGGTATTACGAAAATTCCAGGAAGCAGGCTTGAAAGTCAAAAGAAATAAGTGCAAACTGTGTACTGATCGTGTTGAATTCTTAGGGTACTTAATTGACAGTCAGGGTATTCACCCTACCGATAGCAAATTAAGAGCAATAAAAGACGCTCCAAGACCCCAGAACAAGACCGACCTCCAGGCGTTCTTAGGCCTCATCAATTTTTATAATGTATTCTTGCCGCACAAGGCGACTGTCGCTGAACCTTTACATCGTCTATTAGATAAAAAATCGATTTGGGAATGGGGTCATAGAGAAGAGCAGGCGTTCCGTAATGTAAAAAAACTACTGACTTCGGACGCCGTACAAATGCAGTACAATGAGACTTTGCCAATAAACATTACATGTGATGCATCACCTTTTGGAGTGGGCGCCATTTTGAGCCATGTGTTACCTAATGGTAACGAAGCCCTGGTTGCTTACTTCTCAAAGATGCTCTCGAAAAACGAGTGAAATTACAGCCAGATCGATAAAGAAGCCCTGGCAATTGTATCAGCAGTTAAAAGATTTCATGAGTACATGTACGGCTGGGTTTTCACCATTGTAACTGACCACAAACCATTGCTGGGGATCATCGCTGGGGACAAGCCAACTCCCTACATACTTTCTCCCAAGAATGACCCGCTGGTCAGAATTCTTGGCTGCCTACAATTATCGGCTACAATATCGTCCCGGAAAAGCCATTCCCCATGCCGACGCGCTGAGCCGTACACTGCTTCCTGAAACTATCAACGATCCTGCACCAACGATGACAGCGTTGCAGATCGAGACACTCCACACGCCGCCATTAACTGCCCGTGACATAGCGAGAGAAACAAAACGCGACCCCATCTTAGCGCGAGTCCTCACATGTGTGAAACGTGGATGGCCATTGGACCAAGCACCAGACAACTTTGCACCATTCAAAAGTCATCAAACAGAGTTGTTCTCGCAGAAGGGCTGTGTCATCTGGGGCGATAGAGTCGTTATCCCAGAACGACTCCAACAGACATTGCTAAGAACCTTGCACGATGGCCACCCTGGCATCGTGCGCATGAAGGGCCTTGCACTAAGCTACGCATGGTGGCCAGGCATCGACAGACAAATCAAATCGTGGGTTAAAACTTGCAGGAGATGCCAAGAAGTAAGCAATGCTCCACCAAAGGCAACCCCAACCGAATGGGAGATGCCGCGGGGACCCTGGTCCCACATCCATCTGGATTTTGCCGGACCGACCAAAGGCCACACGTTTTTACTAACCGTCGACGCCTACTCGAATTGGCTCGAGATTCACCGAATGAGCAACACAACCACTGACGCGGTCATCAAAAGACTGGAAAGACTGTTTGCAACCCACGGATTACCAGAGGTTCTGGTATCCGACAACGGGCCCCAGTTTACCGCGCTATCTTTTGAGCAGTACCTGGCTGACCGCGGTATCCGACATGTGCTCACTTCACCTGCACACCCTGCTGCCAACGGTAGGGCTGAGCGCATGGTACAATTCGTCAAAAAGACTCTCCAAAAGATTGACTACGACAACATCGACGAGAAAATCAACCGGATCCTTTTCCTACAGCACATCACACCTCACAGCGTCACCAACAAAACTCCCGCCAAGCTGCTAATGGGATGAAAGCTCTGCTCCCACCTCGATCAGTTACACCCAGCCTACGAACTGGAAAAACCACTCGGATCCAGCAGCCGATGCCGTACCTTTCAGGTAGGCGATTTAGTGTTCGCTAAAAACTTATCGGGCAATCCGCTGGGGGTAGAAGCAACCGTAATCCGCGTAACCGGCCCAAGATCATACCTCGTTCAGTGCCCTGACGACAGACTTTGGAAGCGCCACATAGATCAACTACGATCGCGGCTACCGTCGCGCACTTCCGAACTCCCTTATGACCAAACTGGGGGGAGGAGATACAGAGGAAAGCGAATTGCAATTAGAGGGAATCCTATTTGAAGAAACCGATAATGGGACTGAAACGCAGGAACAGGAACCAGGGACCAGAGTGAGCTCACCTCAGGGAGTGGCCAGTGATATTGGTGACGACGGGAATGCGAACTTGGAACCAAAGACACCCCTACCGATAAACAACGATTTACCTCAGCAGAAGTGCAGCCAACTGCCAGGCACTTTGCAAAAATCGAAAAGACTAACGAAACAGCCGTCCTACCTTAAGGACTATGTAATCGCGCCCCATGGGCAGAAGCCGGGGGAAAGGGGTGTTGTGAATGAATAATACCAATAAAGTTATCTTGAGCTTGAAGTCAAGTGCAGGGTTTTGGCCCTGCACTTCTGATTGGCTGTTAATGGCAGAGTCAGATTGGTCCGTTCAGGAGCATCTGATTGGCCATTAACAGGCCATTCCCATTGGTTAACGGAGCTAGCGCTCCAGGTTTGCTATTGGTTGAAGAGTTAATAAGTTGCCTATATAAGGAAGGCTATAGCAGCCCTCCAGTTCGAGCTGTCACAATATGTAAATAAAGAGTTTGAAGTTCACTGTTTCTACCAGCTCGTCTCCCTCATTCGCACCCATGCTCCAGACTTAACAGAGATCTTTGGCTCAAGAGTGCACTTCTTTCCTTGAAGCTGGGCTTAAATACAGGGATCCTTTTTTCCCCCTGGAAAAAAATAAAGGATGTTCCTGAAAACAAGTTCAAATCTGAAACAAGTTCAGAAGGATAAAAAGTTTATAATTTTGCATTGCAAAGGAAAGTTCAAGAGCAAAACCAAGAAAATATAGAATTAAATTAAATGCATCTAAAGAACAGCTTTCCCTGAACAAAGGACTGTCCTTTATAATAAAGGATGTATGATCATATAGTTTAAAGCATCTCTGCCCTCAGACAATAACATTTCCTCCAAGGGAGATCCCAGCAACAGGGTTACTATCAAGCAGGCTTCTTTCTTGCTAGTCATTACAAAAATCTTTGTTCTGAGGGTACCTTACTCTGATAACTTTATGGACCTGTGACTCTCTGGGGAGGGCAGCATGGGCTCAAAATCAGCACTACTCATCTGTCATGGCTAGCTATGAAGAGATTCTTCCAGAAAATGGGATAAAGGCTTGGGAAAATGGCCTGAGAATAAACACTGGAGCAATCAATGAAGGGGCAGAAATAATATAGTGTGGGGAGGGGGGGGGGCATTGTTGAGGAAGAGATGCACACCCACACAAAGAAATCAAGGTGACTGTAATGGTGCCTCCTCCAACCAGAAGCTCCTGCTTTTTAATGCTAAACCAATTGCTGGTGAAGCATTTATTATTAAAGATTTCATCTTGGATGAAAATGCTGACCTGGTATGTGTCACCGAGACCTGCTGACAGAACCACCGGTGTGTTAATCTCTTCCAGATTTTTCTGCCAGGCTGTACTATGCTACAGCAGGATAGAACCGGGGGGGGGGGAGCGGGTGAGGAAGTGGAGTGGCCCTGAAATTTCATCTTGCTGCACGAATGCTTCCTACAGCAGCCTGCCAATTTTGAGCACATGCTGCTAAGGTCAGATGGACAGAACAGTGTAGCATACTATTACTGAATTGTCCACTTCACTCCTTCTGTTCCTGAAGAAGTTTGGATGGTCTTGCATATGGTATTGAATTGATCCCCATCCTGATGATTGTAGCGTCTACGCAGAATGCTTGCTCAGCAACGAGTTTTTTCTACAATGGCCATGGACGTGTTCTTGTTTATCTGGTCCCATGACTATAACAAGGCACATGCTGGATTTCATTTTCTAATTGGTGGAGTTGGTTATCTTGAGATGGAAATGCCCACCTTTGTTGTAGCTACGTTTCCTAGACAATTTTAGACTGGTGGGTGGTATAAAATGATTGAATCCAGATAACTGATGGAGCCAAAAATATCCCTGAATGCACTTTGGAAATTTTGTTCCTACTGTTTTCAATGGAATTAGCTTTAGTTAATTTGTGGAATATGGCTCAGGTGATTGACCATACTGGTTCTAAGTATCTCTTCCCTTTTGTCAAGTCAGATCAGCTCTTTGGTTTGCTAGGGAACTGAAAATGATGGACATAACCAAAGTGCAATTGAAGGAATTTGCAGAGCAAACCAAATTGTACAAGACAGAGCCTACCTGAAGGTCTACATCAACTGCTAGTCTTTAGCAAAGGGTGCAGCCAGGAGTACTTAGCTTTTCTACCTCCATTGCACCATCACAGAAGAGGCTGACACCACCATGCTGTGTGGCATTTTCTCTGCCAAGATGTTAGAAGGAGGAAGACAGAATAACTGGTTGCATGCTATGAATAAATTGTATAGCTTTTTGTGGATGAAGTCATTCACAACTGCCTTGGCTTGAATTCCAAAGTTGAGACAGGTCAATCTCTGCAACTTCTCATTCTACTCTTCTGGATTCTTTGCAATTTGTAGATCTCAAGAATGTGAAAAGAGAGCATATTCAGATTTAGGGGTGCATCTTTTGTGCCTGGTTCCTAGAACCTGCTTAAATCAGCCAGGATGGAAATGACTCATGGCTAAGGTAGGTGATCAATGCCTCCTGGAAGGAGGTGCCTAAAAAACAAAAGTCTGTTTGTATATTTTTAAATTTGTTGTCGCCACCCACTCCAAAACTATTCAGAATTTTAATGAATCAATCTTCTCTTTTCCTGAATTAAAGGCCAATCTTAAATATTCCATTTCTGGGTGTACAATTATAGGCCAATTTTAAATATTCCATTTCTGAAGAAAAAGAAAGGGGTAATTTGGCAGTTTCAGGCATGCCTGAATAACTGGAGTGTTTGGTATAAATTTTAATAAGGCTTTCTGCTAAGATATTATTCAGCTACTGTTTAAATGGCCTTGCAGGATATTTTATGCTGAATACTGGATGAGGGGCAGTGGTGGTATGCTACCGGTTTGGACTGGTTCAGCCAAACTGGTAGTAAAAAACAACAACCTCCCATTATCAGCTGACAGGAGGAAAAAAAAGCTTCAGCTGACAGGAGAAAGAAGAGAAAAGAGCAGATACCCATCTGATCTTGTGCTTTTCTCTTCTTTATCATCTCAGGTGATTGGCACTGCAGGCCTCAACTGGTGCAGGTAAAGCTGCACACCTTAGGGGCGCATGCATGCGCATGCGATCACCAAACCGGTAGTGGAACAGATAGGATTCCACTGCTGATGAGGAGATAAGACCTTACTATTTTCCTAGATTTGTTGGCATGGAACATATGTATACTTCTGGGCTGCCTAACAGTATTGACCATTGGAGGCACATCTTACGGTGGTTCTAGTTCTTCTTGTTCGAGTTGGGCCATGTCCAGAATGCATTGCGAGGGATGATTATATATAATTACAATTTTAGCATTCCTTGCCATTCAGTTCCAGGGAAACAATCAGTACACTTGAAATTCAACAATGGATAGAGGAGAAAGTGCAAGTTGAAATTAAAGGAGAAGACCAAAATAAAATAGGAGACTGCTAAATCAGAAACTGGATCCAAGTACCAATATATAACCAACTTTGGATGAGGTTACATTTCTTCTTCCCAAAAGATTCCGTTTATAGGTCAGGATCCTCCTTGATCCTCAAGTGTTATTGGATTCAGAGCTGAGGGCTATAGTGAACAGAGCCTTCTCAAAATTATGTTTGGTGCATGAACTCAATTGCTTCCTGAGCCAGATTTGGTAAAGCTTAACATCCTGTTTCAACTATAGCAATAAGCTCTTCATTGCTATAATCTTTGAAAAACATCTTCAGGGAGTATCTGGAAGGTGAAACATACAAAATGTGATAGTTGAGCTGTTAACTAGCAGAAGACTCAGGTACATATGATAGCTGCATTAAAAGATCTGTACCAGTTGTCTATTGTTTACTGGCTACAGTTTTGTTATTGACTTTTAATGCCTTGATGTCTAAGGATTTCATTATGTAAGGATTAGCTTCTGTAAATCTGTCTGATAAATTGTCCCCACAGTCCTTTCCTGAAAATTTTCAGATTTTGCTTTTGTGTTTGCATTTTGTTAGTTGTGTCAGAAGAAAGACATGCAGTTCAATTAAAGTAACAAGTAAGTTTGCACTCATGTCAGTGGCACCGAGGTGCTTCCGAGTTGCAAGGATTGGCCAGTGACATCACTGTGACCTGGAAGACCACAGGTGAGAGCTCCTTTCATGTCCCCAGCAGGAACTGGAGTGAAGGATGGGAGCTCGCCCCACTGCATGTCAGCACTCGAGTCTTGAACGTGAGATTGCTGCTTGTCAAACAAGCATCTTAGCCACCCGAGCCGCCAAAGCAGGTAAGTAAGCCAGGATCAGGGAATCTAAAGAAACATAGTTATTAAATAGGCTGTATAATTTGTCAGCGTAATAAGGTTCATCAAATGGAATAGACATGGTAACAGGTCAGCCAATGGGGACAGTTTGGTGACCCAGACGGCTCAGAACCTGGGCGTGGCTTAGGAGACTGCTAAATCAGATCTGTATATATATAATTGCTTCTGGATTTATATTGCTTCTGTGATTATGACTTTTGGATTCTGGTTCATGGTTATTGCATACATGCATCATACTGTATATATTGTATACAAAGAAGTTTCTTATATAAATGAAACCTGCTGAATTATTTACTTGTGTGCTGGTTGGATTGCTGCAAACTCTAACATAATTACAGTCTAAGTAACCATTAACTAGGGATAAGTAAGCCCATCTCCAAATTACTTGTTATTTGCATATTGTATGTATGAGTCAGCTATATAATGTTTTCAGTTAGAATACAGCTGAACTGTATTTCTCCTTTCCAAAGAGCATAATTTCCAGAGGCTATAAATGTTTTGAAACTTTGGGTCCCTGATTCACTTTAAAGTGAATTCTGCTTACTGATGTGATTCTGCCTGTGAGTTATGAGAGATGGCTAAAGATAGATTTGCCACCAAATTCCAGACAATGATAGAACATAAGATCTACTAAGATAATACGGTTACTGAAGAAGCTTGGTGTTTATGTCATCACTACAACTTCAGTTTAAAGAGAACAAATTGAAATAATTGGTATGAAGTTAGGAAAGGAATAGTTGTTCCATAGATGTTTATTAAAGAAAATGTTACAAGGTCCCAAAACTAAACACCAGTGAAGTAAGTAGGAAACCTTAGATGATACCACAATCTTATTCTTCTGGATTCTGGGGATAAGGAGGAAAGGAAGTTTTGCCCTTAGCATTGTTCCTGGATGAACTGATAAATCCCAGATGTTCAATTTATCTGGGATTAATCAGTCCATCCAGGAATTCATAAGGACAAACTCATACTCCCATTCTTTAAGAAGTCCAAGTATTCTTCTGATGGTTGCTAATTACAAGGATCCTGTGTTGGTAGTGGGACCAGCAGTTTGAGTCCTCAGATGTTGTTTGAACTCTCAAACTTGTTGTATTTTCATGGAGGGAGAAAAAGGGAGGCAGAAGATGGTATAGAGAAGAGGAAGAAGAAGAAGGAAGGGGAGCAAACAATCTGAAACCATAATTCAAATCTGCCCAATCATATTATTGAGACTGTGCACTTACAGCTCTCTTTTTGAAAGCTGGAACTGATGGCATATCTCTGAAAGTTGTGGGTGTCATGTATGCAAATGGACTACTTGAAATCCCCGTGCCTTGATTGGCTAAGGCGCGGGGATTTCTGATTGGCCAGGCGAGCCGCGCCTGATTGGCCCGATTGAAGTCTCCCGCGATTGGTTAAAGCCAAGAGCGGGAGACTTGAATCGCTGCCATTGGCCGCGGCCGCCGAAGCAAAAGATATAAAAGCCGCAAGCTTTTTGTCTTTTGCGGTTCGGTTCCACCAGTGTTAATAAAGAGCTTGAATTGAAAGTCACTGACTACGAGTCTTAATTGCGGATACGACACTGGCGACGAAGGTGGGATCTCGCCTTTGAACCGAACCCCGTATCCGTTTAAGAACCAGCGACAGCGAAGATGGCGAAAATAGCACCGCCCGCTCCCTTCAACCCCGCCGCCGAGGACTGGGAATCGTACTCGGATCGATTCCGGATGTATCTGGAATGCGCCGGCATGAAGGACGCCCCGGGCCCGCTAAAACGCGCCGTCTTTCTCACACACTGCGGACCAGAGGTCTTCCAGATGGCCAAGGCATTGGCCAAACCAGCAGACGCAACCGCCATAGACTGGGACGTCCTCAAGCCCATACTGAGACGCCATTACGCCCCCGAGGTCCCCATCCTGATACGGCGAAACGAGTTTTACCGCAGAAACCAGAAACCGAACGAGAAATTAAGCGACTTTGTCGCTGAATTACGGCGCCTGGGAGGACTCTGTGAGTTTGAAGGACTTAATAGTCTCATCAGAGACCGCTTCGTGCTCGGGCTATGGGATCCGACACTCCAGAGCCGACTCATGGCCAAAGGCGACATCAGCCTAGCCGATGCCCTCACTGCGGCCGCAGCAGCAGAAGCCACCCGCACGTCAGCAGACACCATGCGAAGATCTGACGCGAAGGGCGGGAACAACAACCCCGCGAGGTCGACCGACACCAGAAGCGAAGCGACCGCACACTACGGCGAATACCAATCAGCCTCCAGTGCGTCAGATGACGAGGAGGACATACACCGTGTACAAATGGGACGAGGCGAACAGCGAAGTCAAAGAGGTCGCAAGTCGAGGACCAACTGTGCCGGTTGCGGCGGCGACCACCCCAGGTCAGAATGCCGATTCTTCGACGCTATCTGCAGGCATTGTGACCGACGAGGCCACATCGCCCGAGTTTGCCGCCAGAAAAAACCCCGCAGCCCGCCCAAACGGGAACAACTTGACAGGAAGAGAGAAAGCTCCCCGCCCAGAGCCAGAGAGCGCCAGCCAACGGGTCGATGGGACCAGAGACAACGATCGCAAAGAAGCAGTGACAGCCGGCGTAAAGAGGAAACCCACCAGACGGTGACCATAGGCCACGCCATTTCCGACGGAGCTAGAAAAGTTCACGTAGAAGTTCACATAGAGGGTCGACCATGTAAGATGGAAGTGGACTCCGGTTCCTACCTTTCTATGATTGCTTGGCGCGAAATCAAGCAACTAGTGCCTACACTACAAAGAAGAAACGTACCTGCCCAAAAAATCATCATAAAAGACTATCAAGGTAATCGCGTTCCGGTAGTGGGCACCAAGAACTTTAACATAACCTACAGAGGACACACAGAACAACTTCCACTCACAATAGTCGACCGCGACCGCCCTAGCCTGCTGGGGTTACAATGGTTTGCTCCGCTTAACATCGCGCTGACAGGTGTCAACCACGTATCCATTGAAGCTTGGGAACAACGGCTAACCGAAGAATTCCAGGAGGTCTTCAATGGAGAATTGGGCAAGTACCAGGGGCCCCTTATTTCATTTGATTTAGACCCAAGGGTTCCCCCGAAGCGGCTTAAGCCTAGAAGGGTACCCTTTGCATTAAAGCCCAAAATTGACGAGCAGCTAGACAAGCTCGTCAGACAAGGGGTGTTACAACCGACAGATCACGCCAGATGGGAAACCCCTATAGTGACCCCAATAAAACCAGACGGGTCCGTGAGAATCTGCGGGGACTATAAGGCCACCCTAAATGGCGCGTTGCAACAAAGCGCCTACCCAGTCCCGGTAGTGCAACATTTACTGCACTCACTGGGAGGGGGCAAAGTTTTTGCTAAGCTCGACCTCGCACAAGCCTATCAACAACTACCTGTGGACGAGGAAACGGCAGAGGCCCAAACAATAGTGACCCACCGGGGGGCTTTTAAATGTAACAGACTTCAATTTGGGGTCAGCGTGGCACCAGGCATCTTCCAGAGCCTGATGGAACGCTTACTGCAAGGCATCAAGGGGGTGGTGCCCTACTTCGATGACGTATTAGTGGCGGCGCCAAATGAAGCTGAACTAGAAAACCGTTTAAGACAAGTCTTAACGAAATTTAAAGAAACAGGACTTAAAGTCAAACGCGAAAAATGCCAACTTTGTACAAAGCAAGTAGAGTTTCTGGGCTACCTCCTAGACCAGCAGGGCATCCATCCCACAACAAAAAAAGTAAAGGCCATCAAAGAAGCCCCCACCCCAAAGTCCAAATTAGAGCTGCAAGCGTTCTTAGGTTTACTAAACTTCTATAATGTCTTCCTACCTCAAAAGGCTACGGCGGCGGAACCTTTACATAGACTCCTGGACAAGAAGGCAGCCTGGACTTGGGGGAGACGGGAACAAACAGCTTTTCAAAAGACCAAAGACCTCCTCACCTCTGATGCCGTCCTAATGCAATTCTGCGAAACCCTGCCTGTAGCTGTCACTTGCGACGCATCACCCTTCGGCGTCGGCGCTGTCCTCAGCCATACCCTCCCAGACCAGAGAGAAGCACCTATCGCATTTTTCTCGAGAACTCTGACTAAACCAGAGCGGAACTATAGCCAGCTGGACAAAGAAGCTTTGGCTATAGTGGCCGCCGTTAAGCGTTTCCACGAGTACCTTTATGGCCGCCCATTCAAAATAGTGACTGACCATAAACCGTTGCTGGGCATTCTCGCGGGAAACCGTCCCACACCAAACATCTTGTCACCCCGGATGACAAGATGGTCTGAATTCCTGGCAGCCTACAACTATGAACTGCTACACAAGCCAGGTAAGAAGATATCGCACGCGGACGCTTTAAGCCGTTCCCCCTTACCTGACTCTGACCCTGACCCCGCACCAACAACAAATACCCTGTCCATCGAGTGTTTACCCATTACCGCATCAGACATAGCGAGGGAAACGGTTAAGGACAAACACTTAGCGCCAATCTTACATTGGCTACAAAAAGGCTGGCCGGAAAAAGACGATAACGAGACTTTTAAACCTTTCCGCCAGCGCCAGACGGAACTTTCACTACTGAGAGGATGCATCCTTTGGGGAGACAGGGTGGTAATTCCGACTAAATTACAGAACAGGGTCCTAGAGATGTTGCACGAGGGTCATCCTGGCATCGTCAGGACCAAAGCCCTGGCCAGGAGTTACGCTTGGTGGCCTGGCATGGACAAACAAATTGAAACATGGGTCGCCAAATGCCACCGGTGCCAGGAGACCAGATCCAGCCCACCCACGGCACCTATCCGGGACTGGGAGACACCTCGGGGACCCTGGTCCAGAATACATTTAGACTTTGCCGGCCCCACAAATGGCCACACCTTTTTAATCACAGTTGACGCATACTCAAACTGGTTAGAGGTGGCCGACATGAAATCCACCACCACAGAGGCCGTCATTAAAGAACTGTGTAAGCTGTTTGCCACCCACGGCCTCCCAGACGTCGTTGTCTCGGACAACGGGCCACAGTTTACATCCATCGATTTTGAACGGTTCCTGGCAGAAAAAGGCATCCGCCACGCGTTAACGGCACCGGCGCATCCGGCGGCGAACGGTAGGGCAGAGCGGATGGTCCAGTTTACAAAAAAGACCCTCCGGAAAATGGACCACGGGGAGATCAATGACAAGATCAACAGGCTGCTCTTCATACAGCACATCACGCCAAACACAACCACAAACAAGAGTCCTGCAGAGCTCCTGATGGGCAGGAAGCTGCGATCCCCACTCGACCGCCTACACCCAACCTACAACCCAGAGCAGCCCCCAGACTCCAGCTCCAGGTATCGGACATTTGAACCAGGCGACCTAGTATACGCCAAAAACATGACGGGGGACCCCCTATGGATCCCAGCCGTCATAACTCAGATCACTGGTCCAAAGTCGTACCGGCTCCAAACCACCGACGGGCGAGCCTGGAAACGACATATCGACCAGCTCCGGTCACGAACATTGACTAACCTCAACCCCCAAGACACGAACCAAGGGGGGAGGGAACACCCGGTTAAACAACCGCAAGAACAAATAAAAATTAAAAACTCACCAGAACGCAGCCTTCGCGAGTCACAGCCGGAGAAGAACCGTCTGGCCAACTCTACCGACCCGGAGAAGCCAAGCGGGAGCGGCGGAATCCGCGACTCAACCGACCCGGTAGGCCCAGGCGGGAGCCGCGGCGAAGGAACCGGCCCGATCATCCAGCCGGTTCGCTCAGAGGCAGGAGCAGCCAAAAAGATGACCGCCCCTACCGAGATACAACAAGAAAATGAATTGCGCAGGTCATCTAGGACTCGACGGAGCCCCGCCTACCTGCGTGACTACACCACGTGAGAAGACCATACCAAGAGGGGAGGGGTGTCATGTATGCAAATGGACTACTTGAAATCCCCGTGCCTTGATTGGCTAAGGCGCGGGGATTTCTGATTGGCCAGGCGAGCCGCGCCTGATTGGCCCGATTGAAGTCTCCCGCGATTGGTTAAAGCCAAGAGCGGGAGACTTGAATCGCTGCCATTGGCCGCGGCCGCCGAAGCAAAAGATATAAAAGCCGCAAGCTTTTTGTCTTTTGCGGTTCGGTTCCACCAGTGTTAATAAAGAGCTTGAATTGAAAGTCACTGACTACGAGTCTTAATTGCGGATACGACAGTGGGGGGGAACTCAATGATTGTTGTTTCTGTACATGTAGCCCCAGTTGCTAGCAGACATGAACAAGGGGGTGAAGTTTATTTTATGATAAAAGTTGTGCCCCATTCATTGTATACATGCCTCATTATGTTTAATGGTTATGTAATTATTTTTAAAATAAAAGACAGCAAAAAGGGGAGCATATACTAAACCTATGTGTACATTTGTACATGCACATGCTACAGCACATCACAAACTAAAGCAAAGTACTTTTGGGCTGCTGCTCCTTTCCTGCCCGGGTGCTGCATTTTTTCCTGTTGTAATACAACCATAGAAAAGACAAGTCACACACTGAAAAACTCTGCATTGTCAGCTGCTGTCTACTTCTCAGTGTGCTCCTCAGAATACAAAGAGGCTGAAGGACTGCAAGTATTTGCTGACCATTATATGAAAGCCAGTTTGGTGTAGTGGTTAAAGACATCAGGCTAAGATTGTGAGTCCTTGTCCTACCTTAGGAAAGAAACCTATCTCAGTGGCTTTGGACCACTCTCAGCCTTAGGAGGAAGGCAAAAGCAAACTGCCTTCAAAAATCTTGTCAAGAAATTTTCAGGGTCTTTATACAGGTAGTCATCAAGAGTTAGCTTTGACTTAAAAGCATTTAAAAAGAGATGGTGGTGTTTGGGGTGGGGAGAGAACATATTGCACAAGCATGGAAGTCTTTAATGAAATTTTACTGATGAAATTCTACCGTTTGGCTCACGTACCAACCACACAATATCTATCTTGAGGGATCCAGCGAAATGGCCCACCTTGGATGTTCTGGCTACAATCTAGATGTATGAATTAATGGAGACAAGGCTGATGTGCAATCTTGCTAACCATCTACAACAGAGAAGATCATCTTTCCGAAGACTAGGAAGGGAAGGTGGCCTCTATGGTCATCGGGAAAGGGAATATATGCATAGGCTTCCTCTAACTGACTAGAAGGCAAATGTTGTGGATATGGCAATTTGTTTTTCTCCCTTTTGATTATTCTAAAGAATGATGGAAAAGGACAAGGAAATAAAAAAGAAAGAGAAGAAAGGTGGAAGTTCCCTCGTGTCTTCTACCATAAGGCCTGATGGACTTGGGGCATAGCTGCAATGAAGGTTCCAGAAGTGGTATTCAGCAGGTTCTGACCAGTTCCGGAGATCCAGTAGTGGAAATTTTGAGGAGTTCGGAGAACCAGCAAATCCCACCTCTGACTGGCCCCGACCCCATCTATTCTCTGCCTCCCGAGTCCCAGCTGATTGGCTGGGTCTTCTTTGCCCTGCACAGGAGAACAAAGCTGGAAAGCACGTTAGTGGGGTGGAGAGGGAATGGTATTTTGCAGTATCCTTCCCCTGCCACACCCACCAAGCCATGTCTACCAAATCACACCATGCCCACAGAATCGGTGGTAAATTTTTTTGGAATCCCACCAACTGCTGCTGTCTTCCACTTGGATCATCTTGAGTTTAAGCTGGTATAAGAGAATAATGTCAAAATTGAGTCTTGTCAGCAATACTTGCAAGGTATTCAGTCTGCGCCTTGTCCTACCATTGCTGCCGTGATGTCCCACCTTTCTCCCCCATTAAAGGATTGCCCATTGTTTTCCTGTTGTGGGCGTGTGTGTGTGTGCGTGCGTGCGTGCGTGTACACATGTACACACAGTCCAAACTATATTAAATTTATATGCGCAAAGTTATAGCATCAAAATATCCAACTATTTTTTAAAATAGTTATAGTATCTGTTCACTCACCAGCTCCATATGATAGAGATAGATAGATAGATAGATAGATAGATAGATAGATAGATAGATAGATAGATAGATAGATAGATAGATAGATAGATAGATAGATAGATAAAGATCTGCTTCTGCCATGCTATTTTCTGGCAGTAGAGGGCACTTAGAATATAGTGAAAGCACAAGAAATGTCTAACAACTTTCCTCAAACAGATGTTCATCTCTATAGGAAATGTGATGCTGTCAAGCTTACATTTCTATCATCCAGAGAATATTAATGTTAAAATTTCAAGGCTTTTAGCATTGATCGATTGTTGCTATTTCTATACCTCACATTGAATAAGTGTTGTTGTTTTTTGTTTAGTTTAGATTTTTTTCTAGCAATATGAAAATAGCTATAAGGGTATAAAACCCCAATTCAAATAAATGTGCCATTAGAGATTATTTGTTCCTTCCAATCCTTAAAGAAAAGACAGACATGATCATCAGCCAACTTAGTAAATTGTTTTCTAAAACAATATAAACACACTGATGAGAAATTGTTAATATATTAATCACTGTCTTTCTTTCACTAATATTGTTTTTCTCTCTCACGTGTATTTGATGTCTTTTATTAAACTGAAACACGTTTTCCCTTTACTCACTTATGATTTATAACAATGGGCAGTGGATCTCCCTCCCTTCAGCTCCCAAAGAAGGTCCATGACAATAAATAGAACCGCCACATTATTTAATGATAAAAATTTGCAACAAACCACCAGTCTCTCTAACTTGATTGCCACATATGTAGATTGATCTTTGCTTCTCTTCTGCAGTTATGAGGCATTAATCTGGCCCCACCTAGCAATAGCAATAGCACTTAGACTTATATACCGCTTTATAGTGCTTTACAGCCCTCTCTAAGTGGTTTACAGAGTCAGCATATTGCCCCCAACAATCTGGGTCCTCATTTTACCCACCACAGAAGGATGAAAGGCTGATGCAACCTTGAGATTTGAACTGCTAAATTGCAGGCAACCGGCAGTTGACAGAAGTAGCCTGCAGTACTGCACTCTAACTACTGCACCACCACAGCTCTCACCACGTACCAAATTAATCAGTTCCACTGATCAGAATTCATTTTGTGCACAAGCTTGGAAAGTGTAACATTTTTTTCACAAATAGCTAAGCAGGTTTGGGCCCCTTAGATAGGGAGTGTCGGCTAGACTGGAAAAATGAAAAAAAAAATAAAATCTCAGAAGTAGACAATAGCAAGCTACCTCTTTACTGCTGCTTAGGAAAGTCTCTGTATTGCTGCTGAGCTCAGGAACATTTTACCATTATGATTTAAAAGGATCTGTCTCCTGCTGCTAATGCAGATGAAAGGGTGGGGCTGGATTTTTGTGTGTGTGTGTGGGGGGGTGATATTAAAGATAGGAACAATAGCTTGTCTTCTAAATGCCCCCTACTCTTACTTCTACTCTCATTTTTGGTTATTTGTCTGCAGACAGTGCCACCAAAATTCAGTCTTTTTGCTGCCAATGTAGATCTTACAATAGTCTATTACCACAAAAAGGCCATGAACTTCCAAACATTCCCCAATACAGCTGCAGTCTCAAAAAAAAAGTCTAATTAAATTTAGAAACACTAAAGTGTTGTAAAAATTATGCTTACTAAAGGTTAAGTTTACACAAGATTGATAATTTTGCACTGAATCTTTAAACTGGGATGGTTCAAATATTTAACAATATTCAATTGAATTGAATTTCATTACAGTATTAACATGTAGGTTAAATATTAGATTCACTTAGCTCCTGCATCACTTCATAGCTTGATTTTGTCAGCTAAAATTATACATTGTTTACAGAAAATAGAATTCATCATTGAGTTAACAAAAAGCATCTCCCCCCCCCTCAAAAAATGAAGTGATTGCCATGTTGAAATTTGGTTTACCTTTTAAAAAAGAATGGTGGATGTCCAAGCTGCAACTTATTTTGCTAAACCTCTTTTTAAATTGACTAATGGCAGAGTAATAAATTAAAATCGCAAGTGACAAAAGGTGTCTGCTTTATTCATCATCTATTTCTATGCATTTCATGAGTAGTCTGCAGTTTGTAAACTTTGCTAATATGCCCATATGTCAGTGAATTATAGTGATATTGGAAGGGTTCCTTTGGCTGCTGATCTCCATCTCTCTCAGGGCAGGAGTGGGTGGCAAAGCAAGCTACAAAATTATAATGGGAAGAGAGGTTTTCAATGTGAAAATTTCAAAACACCCATGACCCCAATTTCTGTTTGGGGAGTAGGAAGAAGCAGAGGATCTTTAAGAGGCCTGAATGTTATGAACTAATAAAACACTTAAATAAAGTTTATCAAAAGCTTTAGAAAATAGCAGAGTTCTAGCCCTGAACTTCTGATTGGCCGATAATAGCGATATTGGATTGGTCCGTTCAGGAGAATCTGATTGGCTGTTAACGAGCCACTCTCATTAGTTAAGTGGGTTAACACTCCACGTTTACTATTGGTTACTAGAGCAGCAGCTTGCCTATAAAAGGGCTGCTGTTGCCCTTGGGTTTTGCTCTGTTCAGAGTGGTAAATAAAGAGTTGAAGTTCATTGTTCATCGTCTAGTCTCTGTTCCTTGCAACCATGCGCAGAACTTAATACTGGCGACGAGGATGGGATGTGGAGACATCAGAGCTGACTGAACACTATAGAGCACTAAACAGAGCATGTGGCTGAAGGCGGAAACCATGACTGGCAGCACCATATCACCCGCTCCATTCAACCCGGCACAAGAAGACTGGGATTCATACATGGACTAGTTCCAGATGTTTCTGGAGACCAACAACTTGAAGGATGCCACTACTGGAAAAAAGCGAGCGGTATTCCTGACTCACTGCGGACCTGTCATTTTTAAGATGGCTAAAGCACTGGCGAAACCGGCTGAGGTGAAATCCATGGACTGGGACGTCCTTGAGCCCCTCCTACGGGCCCACTATGCACCTACCATACCAACGCTTGTCCGAACACATGAATTTTACCAGAGGGACCAGCAGAAAGGAGAAAGCATTGCAGATTTCATTGCAAATCTCCGGAATCTGGGAGGCCTCTGCGGGTTCGCCGATCTTGAAGAAGCTCTAAGAGACTGAATAGTTCTGGGTTTAGATGCACCTTACGTGCAAAGTAAGCTAATGGTGAAAGGCGACATCAACCTTGCAGATACCATCGCTGACGCTACTGCAGCAGAAGCAACCAGGAAGTTGGTTGCCCGAATGTGCCGCACCAACACCCTGCTCCGCCAACTCGCCGGCGAAACCTCACCTTGCCTTGAGGGACATGCAACGGCAACCCACCATGAGGACCTCGAATCGTCATCAGAAAGTGATGAGGAAGAAGTCAACCGGCTCCGGTCTGAACGAGACCAACGCCACCAGCGTAACCAGAGACTGCAGTATCAATGCGCAGGCTGTGGGGCAAACCATCCACGATCAGACTGCAAATTCCTCAACGCACTCTGCCATATTTGTGGGAAGAGAGGCCACATCGGAAAGGTCTGTCGAAGCAAGCTAGGAGCCAGCCCATTTCAGAGGGGAATCAACTATTGCCAACCCACAAGAAGTTGTCCTGTGATTCGGGAACATTCGAATCACCAATGGAACAACTGCTCCTACAGAAATAAACCACTAGCCCATTCAATGAAACAAGAAGAGGCACACCAAACCATCATGATTGGTCACGCCTCATCATTAGATGCAAAGAAGATCTGAGTGAAGGTCACCATCAAAAAACAGCCCTGCGTGATGGAAGTTGATTCAGGATCATCCCTCTCGATGGTTTCCTGCAAGACCCTTAAACAATTGATCCCTGCCGTCTGGCGGCAAGACCTCAGAACCCAAAGAAACATTCTCAAGGACTATCAAGGAAACCAAATTCCGGTCGTTGGATCCAGCCTAGTCCAGGTCTCATTCAAAAATCGTACTGCATCTTTACCATTGACCGTCGGCGAACGTGATCAGCCTAGCTTGTTAGGCCTTCAGTGGTTTGCTCCACTTGGGATTGAGGTAGCCGACATTAACCAAACCAGCAGCGACGACTGGGAGGAGGCCCTCGTCCAGGAATTCCAGGACATCTTTGCAGAAAAAATAGGTGAGTACAAGGGGACCCCGATATCATTTAACCTTAACCCTGAAGTAGCCCCCATCCGCTTTAAGCCTCGTCGAGTCACTTTTGCCCTTAAACCAAAGATTGATGGGCAGCTTGATAAATTAATAGCCCAGGGTGTTTTAGAACCAACCGACGATGCTCCTTGTAATCGTTAAGGATTTGTGGGGACTACCGTGCCATCCTGAATCACGCCCTTCAACAGAACACTTACCCGGTACCAGTGGTACAACACCTCCTCCATTCCCTGAGGGGGGGGGGAAGTCTTTGCTAAATTGGATTTAGCACAGGCATACCAACAACTGCCTGTAGATAAAAAAACAGCAGAGGCGCAAACAATCGTTACGCATCGAGGTGCCTTAAAGTGCAACCGACTTCAATTCGGAGTTAGCGTGGCCCCAGGGATCTTTCAGAGCTTGATGGAGAGACTATTACAGGGTATAAAAGGGGTCATACTATACTTTGATGACGTTTTAATTTCTAAATAGAGAAATACAAAAGGAGCGTCTTAGACTGGTTCTCCAGAAATTTAAAGACTCTGGCCTTAAAGTTAAAAAAAATAAATGTCAACTGTGTACAGATAAAGTAGAGTTCCTGGGGTACCTAATCGATAAACAAGGCATTCACCCCACCAGAAGCAAGTTAAGAGCAATCAAAAACACCCCAAGACCCAGGATCTCCAAGCTTTCCTGGGGCTTATTAATTTTTACAACATCTTCCTGCCCCACAAAGTGACCGTAACCGAGCCCCTACATTGGCTTCTCGACAAAAAAGGGCTGCATCCTGTGGGGGGATAGAGTCATCGTCCCAGAGCGGTTACAACGAGTGGTACCAAAGAAACTGCATGAGGGCCACCCTGGCATCGTGTGTATGAAAGCGCTTTCACGAAGCTACGCATAGTGGCCAGGCATCGACAAACAAATCGAAGCCTGAGTAAAGACTTGTTATAAGTGCCAGGAGGTTAGCAATGCCCCACCAAAAGCAACTCCTGTTAAGCCTGGGTTCCCCAACCAGGGTTAAGGAGACAAGCTAAACAGAATGTGCAGCGTTAGTCAGATAGGCACACAGATAAATGAGTGAGCTAAGCTTGTATGTTTGTTAACATACAGTAAAAATAACAGATATGCTTGTGCTATCAAAAATA
Organism: Hydrophis major; assembly: GCA_033807585.1. Classification (NCBI taxonomy): domain Eukaryota; kingdom Metazoa; phylum Chordata; class Lepidosauria; order Squamata; family Elapidae; genus Hydrophis; species Hydrophis major. The sequence goes on from CM066328.1 coordinate 182,791,777, forward strand.
TAGTTTATTCCATTTAGAGTTTATAGCATAGTCAAAATAACAGTCCTTTAGTCATGTATCATTTTAGTCAGTCCATTCAAGGATATTCAATTAGCAAAGTCCGTGTAGAATATCCTATATCAGTTCACTTACAAATCAGTCCTTTCTCTCTCCCGTTCGAGTAAGGAAAAATGCAGTTTTCATCCAGTAATTAGGGATCATCAAAGCCAGAGAGAGCAAGCTGACATTCCTTGCTTCTTTAATGGTGCTTTCACAACCACTCCCTTAATTACATTCCTACAGTTAAAGTTGCAGACACTTTAACTAACAAACCATGATAACATATTTATTATTTTACCTAAACCAGTTAGGGTAAACAATGTTATCCCTAACATTCTCCCCTTTTAGGAAATAATAATACTATAACTATTTACTTCTTTAAATAATATTTGTTACAACTCTCTTTAAACTTAATTACTCCTTGAGCTTTTGTAAATTGGTCTGCAATGTTTTCTTCTGTCATGCAGTATTCCAATTTAATTAGCCCATTCTTTACAGAATCTCTAACATTTAATATCTTAAATCAGTATGCTTTGATCTAGTTTTTACAGCAATATTAGTAGCTAACTTTATGGCTGCCTGGTTGTCCTCATACACAATAATGGAATCTTTAACAGTTACACCCATGTCTAATAATAACTGTTTGTACAAAATTAAGTCAGTGCATAGTAATGACAGACATGAAAATTCTGCTTCCATCGTGGACAAGCTAATATGCTGTTGTCTGATTGACCTCTATCCTATTAATGTCTTACCAAATAATATAGCCATCCCAGATGTTGATTTTCTAGTGTTTATATCAGTTGCAAAACTTGCATCTGCATAGGCACTAAGACTCAAATCACCCTTTGGTTCTATATACAATGCATGGTTCATTGTTCCTTTAAGATATCTTAAAATTCTCTTTAATGATTGCCAATGACATTGATGTGGATCTGAATTAAAACGTGCCAGCTGATTTACACTATAAGCTATATCTGGCCTAGACCAATTGCTTATATATGATAAGCTACCAATCAAAGATTGATATATTGACTTATCAAATTTAGGACTTTGATCATTAGTTTGGCAAACTTCCTGACTCATTGGAGTCTTTGCCGGTTTACAAAGTTCCATTTTATAAGTTTTAATTAATTGGCAAATGTTATCTTCTTGAGATATCTTAAATCCATTTTTTGTTTTGTTAATTGTCAATCCTATATACTTTTTAATTTCACCTAAATGCTTTAATTTTATCTTTTTGGCTAATAATGATATAATCTCATTAGCTTCATTATTAGTCTTAGTTATCAAAGCAATATCATCTGTAAATAATAACAATAATGACCCCGTTCCATTATTTTCTCTTTTAAACACACATGGATCTACTAAACCAGATTTAAAACCTATATTGTTTAATTCTTTCACAATATATTGGTTCCACTCAAAGCCAGATTGTTTCAACCCGTAAAGACTCTTTTTGAGTTTCCAACAATCATTACTATTTACTTCATTGTCTTTTATAATAATTGGCTTTTTCAAATATATAGTGTGCTGCAATGGTGCATGCAAATAAGCAGTTTCTACATCTAAATGGTTTATGACATAGTTTTTCTTAGCTGCCCACACTAAAGCTGCTCTCAAAGATGTTGCCTTAAGACTTGGTGCAAAAACTTCATCGTAATCAGATGCAGTTTGATTAAATCCTTGAGCTACCAACCTAGCTTTATGGGTAACAGTCCCATCATTTCCAGTTTTTACTTTAAATATCCATTTGCACCCAATGGAGGTAATTTGGCATCTTCATATACTTTCATTACCTTTAATGAATTTAGTTCTTTTTCCATTGCCTTTTGCCAATTCTCCTGATCCTTAGCAGGATACATCCTAAGTTCATCCACACTAGTTGGAACTTTAGTTACTTGGCAAACTATACTTGCTTTATACCTATCAGGTGGTCTAGTTACACGTGTAGTACGTCTAGGTATTACAGGACTTACAGGTGGACTTTCATTTATTAACTCTTCTTGATTATCTAACTCTTCCTGATCAATTGTTTCCTCTTGTTCTGGTCCTATTTGTTCTTCGTGGACTTCTTCTTTAATTGGACTCTTCTTATAACTAGTCTGTTCTTTTTGCCTTTTGTAGGGTTCAATAATTACTTCGTTATTTAAATCTTGCTCTAATCTATTCCATCCTACATGTTCTAGGAATTTAGCACTAGCACTGGTGTAAACTCTAGATGTACCTGGTTCCCAGAATCTATAAGATCTATGATTAGATTTATATCCTACAAAAAATAATCTTTTAGCTTTATGTTGTCCTTTGTGTTTGAGTTGTGTAGGGATATGCACCCATGCTGGTGCTCCAAATGTGTGCATGTAACTTAAATCAGGTTTTATACCATGCCACAGTGTGAATGGTAATTCACCTGTTGTTGAATTAACAACATTATTTAATATATGATTACCACACATTATTGCTTCTCCCCATAAATTGTCAGGTAATCCTGAATCAGACAACATAGTACATGCCATTGATTGTTGTGTTTGGCCTCGTCTCTCTATAAAGGCATTATGTTGTGACCTATATGGTGCAGACTTTTTATGTTGAATACCTAACATTCTTAGTCTATTCTGGAATTTATTATTTGTAAATTCCGTACCATTATCTGTTTTTTTTTTAAACAAATTTTATTAATTTTACAAACACAATACACAAAACATAAACTAAAACATCTTTTCTGAAGGCTGCCTGATCCGGGTTAAAACTCTTCACACAGACACAAATTCAAACATCATATTCATTTTATATATCCTTCCATATCTTGTTATCATTTTCTTTTCTTTTTTTTATAAACCAATTTTATTAATTTTACAAAAACAGTGCACAAACAATCAAAGCATAACAGCTTATAATCATTTTCAATAACATTCTTTGTCTGTTCTATTTCCAACTATCCATTCATCTTTTTTCTTTTACTATACTTCTCCTATACATTATTTGGAGTGACGCCTTTACCCTAACTTAAAAGTACTTCATATAACACTTAATTTATCTTGGGATTCTGTTTAAAAAATTTTAAATTTACACAATAAATTTTATACTCTAAATACACATATAAAAACACAATCTTATATTCCTTCCAGAATCCCCCTTTTATCCTTGATTAGATTCACCCATTGTCTCTAAATAAGCTTTTTTTCTTTAGATCTTGCTTCCCCCCATTGAGCCTTCTCCTCCCCTCCTTTCTCTCTTGCCTATTCTTCTCCTTGCCTTTTTACCCCTTTGTCTCTCCTCTTCCCTTTTCTTACTCCCTTTCCTTTGCTTTCTAACCTTGCATCCACCTTTCCTCTCATTTTTCTTTTTTTTTTGGTTGTTTTTTCAAACCTTAAAATCCCCTTTTTCTTATCCTCTTCCTCCTCCTCCCCGGAAATAACCCATTGTTCATCAAAGATTGCTTCTTGTTCCTCTTCTTCTTTGTCCCAGTCATTCTGCTGCGTAATCAACTTTTCATAAGTACATAATGCCTTTTCTAAAAATTGAAATGAAGTGCCCAAAGTATCTTTTCCACCCTTTTTATATTTTTTATATTCAATCTTTAGTTCATCCACAAACGATGCCATCCTGAAAAGAGAAACTTTCCCCAAAACAACCACCCAAGTATTTTTAGTCAAAAGTAATTCAAAAAGAAAGTTCCAAAAGTTAATACTTTTCTTCCTTCTTCTATTTCTCTTTCTGGGGTTACTGTTTAATCAAAGAGGTCCAATTACCATATATCTTTTTTTAGTATACTTGGCAATCTCCTCCTTTTTCCACTTCTGCTCCAATATTTTTCCGCTCCCTTCCCACTTGCAACATCAATTTTTAAATGATCAGAAATCCATACCTCTAATAAGGGTTTTCCAATTTCTTAATTTTTTAAGTCCAATGTCCAAGCAACTTTCAGAATATTTCACCTTCAGTGCCCAAACAAATTTCAAATCTTCTTCTGCTTTTTTCATGGGGTGGGAGAGTGAAGAAAAAAAAAAGTTCCCTTTAATAGTTTCTCCGCCGCTTTCGATCTTCTTAGGGATACAGTGTATCCTCCAGCAATTCAGACAGCTCAGTTTCAGCAAATTTAAAGGATGTTGATTGACCCGGCTCAGCCAGCACTTTCACTTTTCTTGCTTCCTCCAGCATGATCTTACCCGGTTGCAGACTTCTTCGTGGCGGCCATTGCTGACCGCCGCTCCACCGCCTTGGGAAAAAGGGGTTTTTCAGGACGAGGAGGGGGTCTGCGACACCCCCAACCCCCTGTCCAGCTCCCCTTTCTCTTCGGCTGTCCCGACAGGGTAGCCATATCCCCCTGACCCATTTGGATTGGGGGTACCTCGGCGGCTAGCACAGCAGAAATCGCGAGCAGTCGCGAATTCCTGCTGCCCCGAAGCCACGCAAAAACCGGAAGGACCATTATCTGTTATAAGAGTTACTAATTTCTTTTTAGTTTTCCTTTCAGCAAATTTTATCCAATTAAAGAGATTTCAGTTTTGCTCTTCATTAAATAGCAAAACCCATATCTAGAATAGTGGTCCATTATACTTAATATGTAACGAGTACCTCCTACACTTGGTTTTTTTGGACCTATTAAATTGGCAAATACTACTTCTAAAGGCTCTTTGGTAGTAAATCCATCAACTCTATTAGCCGGTATGACCCTGCTTTTGCTTTGATTACAGGCAAAGCATTGCAAATACTTATTACAAGGTTTCAAACTTATTCCTTTAGATAGTTGAACAGTTTACTTAAGCATTTTAAAATTTAAATGCCCTAGCCGTCGGTGTAACAAGTGAATACATTCATCATGAGGTTTCTTATTATCATAAACCGTGTTAGCCACCTCTAAACCATTATCATTTGAAACATATAATTCACCTCTTAAAGATGAAGTAATTTTCTTATCTTCTTTTTCAATTATGCAGTTATCTCCTTTAAATGTAACTACATATCCTAGTTTAACCAAAATTCTAACTGAAATTAAATTAAACTTAAGTTGTGGTATATATAACATTTTTACATTCTCTTTTATGAAAGAACAATATGCTATACCTTGACCTTTAGCTTTCAGTTTCCAGCCATTGGCTAACGATATCTGCTGTGTACTCTGGGACATTTTAATAAAATTTTTGTTATCATTTGTTATACAGTGGGTTGTTCCACTGTCAGCCACCCATAAATTATTTTTTACAGCTCCGTTAGTATACATGGCTAACTCTAAATTTTTATTTATTTTTTGATGACTTTTAGTATTCTGGCCAGCGTTCTGGTGCTTTGCTTTTTTACAAAATCTTGCCAAATGTCCTCTTCCTCCACAATTAAAACACTTTTTAATTGCATGTGGAGTAGGAGATTCATTATTTTCTTTTTGAGGTTGCTCCCTCTTTAACTCATCTCTTTCAAGTCTTCTTCTGGCCTCTTCAATCAATCTGCCAGTTATATCAGTTAAAATTAAACTTTCCTTAGGCAAAATTTCAAGGGAAGTTACGTAGTTGTCATAACTTTCATCTAGTGAAGATAGAATTATGTAGACTTGGTGTAGTTCAAAAAAAATAAGCTCTTTCTCGTGCAGTTCTTGAAAAATGCTTTTTATAGAATTCAAATGACTCAGCATATCACCATTCGTTTGGAGATGCGTCCTGAAAAGCTTCCGTGTTAGATTTATGTGAGCACTAACATTATCTCAGACATAAATCCTCTTCAGCTTCTGCCAACACCCAACAGCCGTTTGCTCTCCATGGATATGAACAAGTTGCTGGTCAGTTAATGTTAATCCTATTATGCAAATAGCTTGTTCATTCTTTTGTATAAATTCTTCTATCTTTTGTCTATCTTCCTCAATCTCTGGATCCCATTCCTCTACGTTTGGTGGATTTTCAATTATGTTCCACAGACCTTCTCTTCGTAGAAGCAGACTACATTTCATAGACCATGATACATAGTTTGTTCCATCCAGCTTGGATATAAGGGATAAACTTTGTAGATTGACTTGTGCCATGTTTTCTTATATGGATATAAAACTATAATTAATAAAACACAGCTGTCTGTTTACTGTAACGTTTAACAACACAAACTCTCACTTTTTACATAAATCTGTTTTATTCTAGTTAAACTGACTTTGAAGCCTCTGGGCCCATAACCAGTGTTAAGCCTGGGTTCCCCAACCAGGGTTAAGGAGACAAGCTAAACAGAATGTGCAGCATTAGTCAGATGGGCACACAGATAAATGAGTGAGATAGGCTTGTATGTTTGTTAACATACAGTAAAAATAACAGATATGCTTGTGCTATCAAAAATATAGTTTATTCCATTTAGAGTTTATAGCATAGTCAAAATAACAGTCCTTTAGTCATGTATCATTTTAGTCAGTCCATTCAAGGATATTCAATTAGCAAAGTCCGTGTAGAATATCCTATGTCAGTTCACTTACAAATCAGTCCTTTCTCTCTCCCGTTCGAGTAAGGAAAAACGCAGTCTTCATCCAGTAATTAGGGATCATCAAAGCCAGAGATAGCAAGCTGACGTTCCTTGCTTCTTTTATGGTGCTTTCACAACCACTCCCTTAATTACATTCCTACAGTTAAAGTTGCAGACACTTTAACTAACAAACCATGATAACATATTTATTATTTTACCTAAACCAGTTAGGGTAAACAATGTTATCCCTAACAACTCCGACAGAAGGGGAAACACCTCGGGGATCGTGGTCCCGCATTCATATTGACTTTGCGGGACCTATTAAGGGACATACGTTCCTATTAACAGTGGATGCCTACTCAAACTGGCTCGAGATCCACGAAATGAAAAGTACTACAACTGAGACCGTCATCCGGAAGTTGAACAGATTATTTGCAACGCATGGACTGCCAGACGTTCTGGTATCTGACAACGGACCCCAGTTTACCGCGCTTCCTTTTGAACAATACTTAGTGGACCGGGGTATTCGCCATTCGCTAACTTCACCAGTTCACCCTGCAGCTAACGGAAGAGCCGAGCGCATGGTACAGTTTGTTAAAAAAAACCTTTCCAAGATGGACTATGGGGACATTGAAGATAAGATAAATAGAATACTCCTTCTCCAACACATCACTCCGCACAGTGCCACCAACAAGACTCCAGCGGAACTATTGATGGGACGGGCTTCACCCATCTTAGGAGCCAGAGAAACCCTGTGGATCTAGCAGAAAATGCTGCGAGTTCAAGATAAGCGACTTAGTTTTCGCTAGAAACGTTTCTGGTGAACCGTTGTGGATCGAGGCCACTGTTATTCAAGCCACTGGACCCAGGTCGTACCGGGTGAAAACCTGCAATGGAAAAATATGGAAACGCCATATTGATCAGCTTCGCTCGAGGCTACAACCTAGTTTCCGCGACTCTGGTAACTCCCAAACTGAGGGGAGAGGGGATGTCGAAGAAACTGAATTCGAGATGGCGGAAAGCAGGAACGAAAGAAGTCAGCCATTGGGCGTAACAAGTGAAGAAGGATCAGGGATGAGTATGGCCTCGCCACAGAGGAACAACCCAACAGAGGCAAGCCCGCAAGGGCCAGAGGACAACAACGAGAACATTAGCGGCACCGAGTGTTCCAACAAGGAACCACCAACACCCGACTTGCCTGAAAACGCCCCGCCAAAACAGGCTTACGGACAAGAACTGGTGGGACAGCGTAAATCCAATAGACAGTCAAAGCAACCTTCCTACCTCAGAGATTACATCACCGCACCCCCCAAACGGAACCCAGGGGGAAGGGGTGTTATGAATTAATAAAACACTTAAATAAAGTTTATCAAAAGCTTTAGAAAATAGCAGGGTTCTAGCCCTGCACTTCTGATTGGCTGATAATAGCGATATCGGATTGCTCCGTTCAGGAGAATCTGATTGGCTGTTAATGAGCCACTCTCATTGGTTAAGTGGGTTAACACTCCTGGTTACTAGAGCAGCAGCTTGCCTATAAAAGGGCTGCTATTGCCCGAGGTTTTTGCTCTGTTCAGAATGATAAATAAAGAGTTGAAGTTCACTGTTCACCGTCACGTCTCCGTTCCTTGCAACCATGCGCAGAACTTAACACTGAGTACCCAGCTTTCATTTCGATACATACCTGTCAAACTTGGCAGCCTGCAGGCTAAGCCCACCACAGCAAAAAATGTCCTGATCTGGCCCATGAGGCAATCAAATTTGACACGTGTGATTTAGAAGGCCTCTGGCACCTTACCTGAGCATTTTTTGTTTAATGAGACTTTGCTATAGTTATTATCAACTCAATTCACATTGATATATTGATAATGGTATTATTATGACAATTGCGCCAGTCGGAACATGGAATGAGTAGATGTTCACCAAGAAGAACATTTTAGTTCTTCTGTTAAGATTTAAAAAAAAAAAAAAAAAAAACCCAACTACCTAACTAACTTTTTTCAGAAGTGGTGGAAATTTGGTGACCTCCTGGCCAAAATCTTTTTGCATTTACTCCACAGTATATAACATTTTCTGAGCCAAGGGGTGCATTAGCCCTTTGAATATGTCATCTGGGGTTGCATTCTGAATGAAAGAAGTGGGAAGGGCCTGATCAACAGACAAAATTGATCGGGCATAATTTTATAATTTAAATTAATTGATTACAGTTGAAGGATTATATGCAAAGCATTTAAGAGTGCTTGCCTTCAATCTTATTAAAGCTGTCAGTTCTCCAGCAACTTTTGCATGAAGTCTGGCTCTGATTACTATTGCAAAATCTCAAGTTGGCTCCTCTGTTTTAGTATAGTCTGTCACATCTTGTTTTTTTCTGTGTAAAGTATTGAAGAGAGTTGTGTGAAATTGCAATCAGATGGATTATATTTGTTCCCAATTTAAAACAGAATGCTGGGGTTTTTATATTGTATTGTTCTATAGTTTAATTTGTAGTCTGAAATCTATTATATGGAAACACATTTGAAATTATTGGAATTTATTTTCAGTATCAGTAATTATTTGGTCAATTACCAGCAACGTTTAAAAACAAAAACAATGTAGCAAATAATAAACTGGCAACTAATAATCACAAAAATAACTGTATAAATCACATGGCAATATAGCATTCACTCCTCTGTTACTACATTGTTACCCAGATAATAGAAATATCAAGCATTAATCAGAATAAAATAAAAACTGCATAGCCCATTACAAATTAATAATTAAGCTATATAAAACCAGAAGTAATATTTAAGCCAAGGTGATTATATCTTTAAGCATTTTTGTCTTGGTTTCATTGTGGTATCACCGATTATAGAGTTCACTTTTAAATTAATTTGTTTCAAGATCACAGACTGTGAAGGTAGATTATGCTGCATAGTATGAATGACAGAAAAAACGTGTCATTATCTTTCAAATAATATTGGAGACTTCTGTTGAATTTCTTTATTTTCAATAGCATCACATCTGTCACATTTCAGGGAATGGCACCAAAAGTCTTTTTGAAGAGATTCACTGAAACATGGAAGAAGTAAAAGTTCTCATTATAGGAGGAATATGAATGGTCTGTATCACTTGCCAAGCAAGAAGGAAAAGAAGTCATGTGAAATGAATGAACTGAACCCTGTTCTGACTTTTATTACTGGGAAGAAAGAAGAAAATTACAGGTTTGTTCTTGATGCCTTTAGCTCACTGTTCTAATGACGATTCCATCTATAACTGTACAATATTTATTTTAATTAGTGCATTTTGTCTTTTCTTAAAAGTTCATGGCAGACCTTGTGCCTCTTTTTTAACCTCCTTTTAGTCAGATTCTTTTTAATGTGAAATAAGATATTTAAGCATAAATTTCTTTCTGTTTCCTTCCTAGCAATATTTAGGAGACTCTGAAAGCTTGAAAGTATCACTTGAAGAAGATCCATATGAAATCAAAAGTGTTGGGATCTTGGTATTTTTCTTGCAAGTGTTTCATTACCAAACTTGTTAACTTTTTCTGTGCTTTGACCCAAGGAATGGAGTTTGCTAGCTTTTTAGGGTAACAACTGGTCCTACCTAGCTTGTTGATTGTTTCTGATTGACCAATTTGGTAATGTTAATTAATCTTAACTTGTTCCTATCTATTATATTGATTCTCCCAGTGGTGGGATTCAATTTTTTTTACTACTGGTTCTGTGGGTGTGGCTTGGTGGGAGTGGCATGGGAAGGATACTGTAAAGTCTCCAGTCAGAGGTAGGATTTGCCGGTTCTCCAAATTACTCAAAATTTCCGCTACCAGTTCTCCAGAACTGGTCAGAACCTGCTGAATACCACCTCTGGGTTCTCCCTCATCTAAGTGTTGAATGCTGAGTATATGATAAGGGAGAAAGTGCTCTAGAGATGTTTGCTTCCTTCTTGGCCCTTTGTTTATTTTTTAAATACTGTGTAGATCAGTTTTTGTACTCTGTAGGCCAGGTTTAACAAAAGAGTGTCTGCTTGATGCAGTGGTCAGGCTAGAAACCAGGAGACCCCCTTGGACACAAAGGCTGGGTGACCTTTGACCTTTCTTCTTCATATTTAAGTGATATTTCCAGAGATTTCTGGGATAAACATATAGTCCATTAACAAGCAAACAAATGAATGACTTTTCTGTGACAACAGCATATTTTTGGCAAACTTTATCAAAGGCTTTCTGTTAGCTGTCTATTCCAATGCCTAATTCCAAGCTCTTTCTCTTTAGATAAAATGCTGCTTATCACATATAAAGAATCATCCCATAAAAATTATGTCTTAGAAATTGGAATTTACCTCTCATGACCTTCAGTGTTTCTTGCTCCCTTCCCACTTTCAGAAAATAAACATGGGTATCAGTTTCTATTCAAGAATACCACAGTGTTGAATTGAGGAAATTGTGCAAGGTATATTTCATTAATATAACACCATAATATTCTTTATCATGTGTTGAATCTAATATTGGTGGGCACCTTGCTCAGTTTAGTCAATTATTCCTTCTTATTTGATACATTTACATATGCTGCAAAGCATAAACAAATTTCACCTTTACTTTATGCTGAATAATCCTCCTCCTCCTCCTCCATCAGAAACAGCACCGTTTTAGCTGCATTCTTTAGTTTTATGGGGGTCAGGTCTGATGGACAGCATGTCCACTTATGCCAGTTACTTTGTGACATGTGGCAATAACTGCTGTGCTCATGTGGGATGTAACATATCACTGAAAGTGAAAAAAACAAAGCAGATATTCTTATTCATGCCAAAATGCATTCTCTTTTTTTGCTATACTGTGAAAATGTTGTGCTAGCAGCGGGAATAAGAAAGTGTCTGTGTGACAAAGTCAACCAAGAGATAAAAATGAAGCTGAGTAAATTATAGGATTGAACCAAAATAGGGTAGTGTTTCACAATTCTCAATATATTAATTCCAATGAAGCCACATTTTGTCTTTGTCATCACTGACTTGAAAAAAGTCTAGGAAATGAAGCAAAAAATCCATTTAAAATGAGATTAAGAATTATCATCCCTGCTCTGATTTGTCTTTGCAATATCATTAATACGGACTACATAATATTATTAGGAAGACTATTCACAGAAAATGGTTTTCACCAATTTGGCTTTGTGATGTCATCAGAAACAAATTGTCTCATCTGGTTTTGTGACAATATAATTCCATGTTAGGTTCTGAAAATGAATTGTGTTGTGAATTAACAAAAAGTGAATTAATAAAAGTGCTTAATAAAGATTATTAAAACCTTTACAAAAATGCAGGGTTCTGACCCTGCACTTCTGATTGGCTGATAATAGCGACATCTGATTGGTCTATTCAGGAGAATCTGATTGGCTATTAGCGGGCCTCTCTCATTGGTTAAGGGAACTAACGCTTCCCGTTTCTTATTGGTTATTTGATCAGCAGCTTGCCTATAAAAAGGGCTGTTGCTGCTGTAGTTTTTGCTCTGTTCCACAATGTTAAATAAAGAGTTGAAGTTCACTGTTCATCGTCTCGTCTCCAATCCTTGCACCCATGTGCAGAACTTAACACTGGTGACGAAGGTGGGATTTGGAGACGTCAGAGCTGACTGAGCACTACAGAGCACCAAACAGAGCACGTGGCTGAAGACGCATCAACGGCTGAACCATGTCTAGCAGCGTCATACCACCCGTTCCATTCAACCTGGCACAAGAAGACTGGGATTCATATATGGACCGATTCCAGATGTTTCTGGAGGTCAACAACTTGAAGGATGCCACTACCGGAAAGAAGCGAGCGGCATTCCTAACTCATTGTGGGCCGACCGTGTTTAAGATGGCCAAGGCACTAGCCAAACCAGCTGAGGTGAAGTCCATGGACTGGGACGTCCTCAAGCCCCTTCTACGGGCTCACTACGCACCGACCATACCAACGCTTGTTCGAAGACATGAATTTTATCAGAGAGACCAGCGAAAGGGAGAAAGCATTGCGGATTTCATAGCGGATCTCCAGAATTTGGGAGGCCTCTGCGGGTTCGCCGACCTCGAAGATGCCCCGAGGGACCGAATAATTCTTGGATTAGATGCACCACACGTGCAGAGTAAGCTGATGGCGAAAGGCGACATCAGCCTTGCAGATGCCATCGCTGACGCTACTGCAGCAGAAGCAACCAGGAAGTCAGCTGCACGAATGCGCCGCACCCACGCCCCGTTCCGCCAACTCGCCGGTGAAATCTCGCCTCATCTGGAGGGACAGGCAATGACAGCCCACCGTGAAGACCTCGAATCATCATCAGAAAGTGATGAAGAAGAGGTCAACCAGCTCCGGTCTGAACGAGACCAACGCCATCGACGTAACCAGAGAATACAGTACCAATGCGCTGGTTGTGGGGCAAACCACCCATGATCAGACTGCAAATTCCTCAACGCGCTCTGCCATGTGTGCAGGAAAAGAGGTCACAGAAGCAAGCAAGGATCCAACCCACCTCAGAGGGGGACCAACTACCACCAGCCCACAGGAAGTCGTCCTGTGAATTGAGAAAACTTAACCCAACAATGGAACAACCACGCCTACAGAAACAAACCACTAGCCCAGTCAACGAAGCGGGAAGAGGTACACCAAATCCTTATGATCGGTCACGCCTCATCATTAGACGCCAAGAAGATCCGGGTAAAGGTCACCATCGAAAACCAGCCCTGCCTGATGGAAGTCGATTCAGGATCATCCCTCTCGATGGTTTCCTGGAAGACCCTTAAACAATTAATCCCCACCATCCGGCAGCAAGACCTCAGATTCCAAAGAATCATACTTAAGGACTATCAGGGAAATCGAATTTCCAGTCGTCGGATCCAGCAAAGTCCGTGTCTCATTTAAAAATCGTACTGCATCCCTACCACTGACCGTAGTTGATCGGGATCGGCCTAGTTTGTTAGGCCTCCAATGGTTTGCCCCACGTGGAATTGAAGTAGCCGGCATTCACCGAACCAACAGCAACGACTAGGAAGAGGCCATCATCCGGGAGTTCCAGGACATCTTTACAGAGAAATTAGGCGAGTACAAGGGGACCCTGATATCATTTAACCTTAACCCCAAAGTAGCTCCCATCCGCCTTAAGCCTCGTCGAGTTCCATTTGCCCTCAAACCAAAGATTGACAAGCAGCTTGATAAATTGATAGCCCAGGGTGTGTTAGAACCAACCAACCACGCTCCCTGGGAAACCCCAATCGTAACACCCATCAAACTGGATGGATCATTAAGAATTTGTGGGGACTACCAAGCCACTCTGAATCATGCCCTTCAGCAGAATGCTTACCCGGTACCGGTGGTACAACACCTTCTCCATTCCCTGGGGGGCGGAAAAGTCTTCGCTAAATTGGATTTAGCACAGGCATACCAACAACTGCCTGTAGACAAAAAAACGGCAGAGGCACAAATGATCGTTACGCACCGAGGTGCATGTAAGTGCAACCAACTCCAATTCCGAGTTAGCGTGGCCCCAGGAATTTTTCAGAGCTTGATGGAGAGACTACTACAGGGTATAAAAGGGGTTGTACCTTATTTTGATGATGTTTTAATTGCTGCTCCAACTAGAGAAATACTAAGGGAGCGCCTGACGTTAGTTCTCCAGAAATTTAAAGACTCTGGCCTTAAAGTAAAAAAAAATAAGTGTCAACCATGTACGGATAAGGTAGAATTTTGGGGGTACTTAATCGATAAACAAGGCATTCACCCCACTGATAGCAAGCTTAGGGCAATCAAAAACGCTCCAAGGCCCCAAAATAAGATTGATCTCCAAGCTTTCCTGGGCCTTATCAATTTCTACAATATGTTCCTGCCCCATAAAGTGACCGTAGCCAAGCCCCTACATCGTCTGTTGGACAAAAAGGCAACCTGGGTCTGGGGACACCGAGAGGAACACGCGTTCCGACAAGTAAAAAACTTATTGACTTCAGACGCTGTTTTGATGCAGTATAATGAGACTTTGCCTTTAATGATTACATGTGATGCATCACCATTTGGAGTGGGTGCCATTTTGAGCCATGTGTTACCAAACAGTAGTGAAGCCCCTATTGCCTACTTTTCAAAAACGCTATCAAAAGCTGAACGTAACTATAGTCAAATCGATAAAGAGGCTCTTGCTGCCATTTCTGCTGTTAAACAATTTCATGAATGTATTTATGGGTGAGTTTTTACTATAGTCACTGACCACAAACCTTTGCTGGGGATTATAGCGGGGGACAAGCCAACCCCTTATATATTATCTCCCAGAATGACTCGCTGGTCGGAATTCTTGGCTGCATATAATTATAAACTGCAACACCACCCGGGGAAAGCCATCCCCCACGCTGACGCACTAAGCCGTGCACCACTTCCTGAAACCGTTGACGACCCAGCTCCAACCGTCGCGACACTCCAGATTGAAACACTTCAATCACCACCACTGACAGCTCAAGATATCACGATTGAAACCAAACGCGATCCTGTTTTGGCGCGAGTTCTTATCTGGGTCAAGCGAGGATGGCCATTGGATCAAATCCCTGACAACTTCAGTCCTTTCAAGAATCGACAGACGGAACTGTTTTCACAGAAAGGCTGCATAATTTGGGGGGATAGAGTCGTCATCCCAGAGTGGCTGCAACGAGTGGTATTGAAAACCTTGCATGAAGGCCATCCTGGCATAGTGCGCATGAAAGCGCTCGCACGAAGCTATGCGTGGTGGCCAGGTATCGACAAGCAAATCAAGGCCTGGGTAAAGACTTGTTGCAAATGCCAGGAAGTTAGCAATGCCCTACCGAAAGCAACCCCAACAGAGTGGGAAACACCCAGGGGACCATGGTCCCGTATTCATATTGACTTTGCGGGACCTACTAAAGGACACACATTCCTAGTAACGGTGGATGCCTACTCAAACTGGCTTGAAATCCATGAAATGAAAAGTACCACAACCGAATCCGTCATCAGGAAATTGGATAGATTATTTGCAACCCATGGACTGCCAGACGTTCTGATATCCGACAATGGCCCCCAGTTTAACGCACTTTCTTTTGAACAGTATTTGGTGGACTGTGATATTCACCATGTGCTAACTTCACCGGCGCATCCTGCGACCAATGGAAGAGCCAAGCGCATGGTACAATTCGTCAAAAAAACCCTACATAAAATGGATATGGCGATATCGAAGATAAGATTAATCCGCACAGCATCACCAACAAAACTCAGGCCGAATTGTTAATGGGACGAAAACTCCACTCCCACCTTGACCAACTACACCCATCATATGAACCAGAAAAACCACACGGCTCCAGTGGGAAATGCCGCGAATTCCAGATAGCGACTTAGTCTTCGCTGAAAACTTTTCTGGCGATCCGTTGTGGGTCGAGGCAACTGTAATCCAAGTCACAGGACCCAGGTCGTACCAAGTAAAAAGTCGCAATGGAAGAATATGGAAGCGCCATATTGACCAGCTGCATTTGAGGCTGCAACCTCGTTTCTGCGACTCCGGTAACTTCCAAACTGAGGGGGGAGGAGATGCCGAGGAGACCGAGTTCAAAACGGCAGAAAGCACGAGTGGAAGAAGTGAGCATTCAGAAGAATCAGAGAGGGTGGTGGACTTGCCTCAAAGAGACACCTCGTCAGAAGCAAGCCCACAAAGGCAAGAGGACAATGAAGACATTAGCGGCACTGAGTTTTTAAATGAAGGACCGGAGGCACCCTACTCGCCAGAAAACATCCTGTCCAAACAAGATTATAAACAAGTACTGGGGGGACAGCGAAAATCTAACAGACAATCTAAACAACCTGCCTACCTCAAAGATTACATCACCGCACCCCTTAAACAGAACCCGGGGGGGAAGGGGTGTTGTGAATTAATAAAAAGTGAATTAATAAAAGTGTTTAATAAAGATTATTAAAACCTTTAGAAAAATGCAGGGTTCTGACCCTGCACTTCTGATTGGCCGATAATAGTGACATCTGATTGGTCCGTTCAGGAGAATCTGATTGGCTGTTAGTGGGCCTCTCTCATTGGTTAAGGGAACTAACGCTTCCCGCTTCTTATTGGTTATTTGATCAGCAGCTTGCCAATAAAAAGGGCTGTTGCTGCCGTAGTTTTTGCTCTGTTCCACAATGTTAAATAAAGAGTTGAAGTTCACTGTCCATCGTCTCGTCTCTAATCCTTGCGCCCATGCGCAGACCTTAACAAATTGTATATGTGTTTATGTGGAATGATTGCATTTAATGAGGAGCAACTACTCAAAGAAATAGCTGCAAGCAAGGAGTGAACAGAATGTGAAAATATATAAGCAAATGGGAAGATGGTTGAAACATTTCTCTCCCAGTAGAACTCAACATTGCCTTTTGGATTCTCATGTGTAAAAATTCAACATGTCTTAATATCCATATCAATTTAAAAGTAATATTTATCCACTTCTAGGATTTTTAAGCAAATACTTTTTTGGAATGTTGTCAAATTAGCACATTTCATTCATTGTGCAATCCAAGGCTCAATTTTCCACGTAATTATGTGATTATTTCTACAACAAAGGCTATAATTGTGCCATTCGATTATATTTTAGATATCTTTTAAAAGCCCATCATCATGTGGCACAAACATTTTTTTCTTCCAATGTCTGGAAAAGTTGACAGGGTAGACCTCTTTGTTGAAAAGAGAAGACAGAACAAACCACATCATGAAAATCTGAGAACAATTCAATGTAATATACTTCTAGTGTGGGAACTGTACTTTTGAGGTAAAAATTCTTTAATTACAGGTAGTTCTCAACTTATAACTCATTTTAGCAACCTCAGAAGGATGGAAGGCTGAATCAATCCTGAATCGGTCAGGACTGAACTGCTAGCAGTCAGCAGAATTAGCCTGCAATATTGCATTCTAACCACTGAACTACTACAGTTCTAGGAAGATCCTTATCTTGATGACAAAACTCATATTTCTCTCATGTTTCTTTCTTCACCACTCCCAGAGCTAACTCTGTCACTCCAATTAAACAGTCAAATACCATCTATGTCAGCAGTCGCCATCCAGTGGGCTGTGAGAAAATTTTGGTGGGCCACAGAGAAATCTCACCCACAGAGCACCCTCCCAAAGCAATTAATCCAGGCTGTGCAGAAACATAAGCCACCCACATGACCTGCAGGAACCCTCCCCGCACACCCATTCCTTACCCGGCAAACGTGCCTACTAAATTGCTATTTTTCCAACCATCAGCTGTTCTGCTGTGCTGGGAGATTTAGATTAGCTCGGAAACAGGAAATGGTTGGATAGCTAGTCTTTAGATCTTTGGCTTTGCTTTTAAGCACAGCCGAACCTCCCTTAGGACTAAAGATTCTGTTATTCAGTGCAGACTCACAGCTAGCAAATTTTATGTGACAGACTAAATTAGCTGATGGCAGATAGATAGATCACTGAATGATTCTGTGAGCAACTCAAACTGCCTGCCTGCTTTGCCTGATTTTGGGAAAACATTGCTCTTTTTTAAATAAAAAAACATCAATATTTACATACATGGTGTGAGTTAATTTTGTGAGTTTGCTTGCAAGCAAATTTTATGTGACAGATTGAGCTAGCCGAAGGCAGATAGATCTCTGAATGAATCTGTGATTCTGTGAGCAACTCAATCTGCCTTCCTGCTTTGCCTGATTTTGGGTAAAGGTTGCTCTTTTTTAATTAAAAAATCAATATTTACATATATGGTGTGTTGTGAGTTAATTTTGTGAGTTTGCTTGCTAGCAAATTTTATGTGACAGACTGAGCTTGCCAATAGCAGATAGATAGATATCTGAATGAATCTGTGATTCGGTGAGCAACTCAATTTGCCTGCCTGCTTTGCCTGATTTTGGGTAAAAATTGCTCTTTTTTATATAAAAAATTCAATATTTATATAAATATCTATAATATTTACATACAAGCCATCTCCAGCCAGTCACATGACCACCAAGCCACAGCCACAAATTAGGTCACACCCACAGAATCGGTTAGTGGTCCCTTGGATTTAAAATTATGAGTTTGGCAGTCTCTGAGGTCCAAAAGGTTGGTGACCCCGATCTACGTTATAAAGATAATACTGGACAAAGCTACCAAATCAAGGCTTCTGAATATTTTAAAATGGGCTTTGCCACCAAATACCTTTGCGTATTTACTTCCTAATACTGGGATCAGCACCTTCAGTTCTCCCTAAAAAACAAGGTTTTTAAAACAACTATTATTTGCTGATCCCTTTAGATGGTATATATACAACCATCCTGACACCATTCCCTCATTCCAAGGGACATATTTTCACAACTATATCAGTCACAGAAATTAATGTATGCCAGATTATCTATTGATAAAGGGATTGCTTACATAGAGGCAGGTATAATAATTATAACCTGGATTCTGGACATAGGATAACCAGTTTGTGGGAAACCTTAGACTGGATGCAGATTTTCTACTTACATTCAGATAGCGTGGCATATTGATCCACGATATCTTGAGCAATGTTCTACTCAAAATGAGATCCTATGTCTCTTTACACAGCAGACAGTCCCATGGAGCTCAAGGAAACACATGCTTTGATTTCTGCAGAGGACAATGTTTAGACTACATGAACTCCAACATCTTGTCCAACTGTTACATTTGATGATTCTTTGAAGTGCCTGTAATGCCCTATGTCCTGTGAATAAATGCAAGTGGATTGACACACTCCACTGATACAGTAGAGCATCAGAAAACATTTTCCAGAGCGCACAGGATGCTTCTAATTTTCAAGCCCCTGAAGTTGACACAAAATTTGAAGATACACCATCAGTCTGCTTCTTTGTCATGGACAAAGCTCTGTGGTATCTTTGGTGTTTGCTTGGAATTATGGGCATCAGCTTTGGGGGCAAAGTTTTATATAATAATCCTTGGTTCTTAAGATAAACTTCAGCTTTTAGAATTGCCAAATGTTTTACATTCATCTTTGGAATACAAAGCCTGTGCATCTTTGCCGTTGTTGTCTGTGCAATAACATTTGTCTCGTCTTTTTGCCAGACTTTTGAATTTGCATCACTTTTATATATAGTTCTGGCTAAATTAATACAAATGCAATATTAAAAAGAAAGGGAAAAAACATACTAATTATTTTTTTCTTTTTTTCTTTCTTTCTCTGACTACTTTGATAGACACCTTTGCATCTTCCTTTCCCTTTGAGGGAACAAAAATAATATAATAACCTCCTGATTATATACATAAGCAAAAGCTGATCGGCCTCTCTTGTGATTCGTTTTTAAGAGCAAGTTCCAGTTGGATTGTGCTAATGCAGATATTCATGAATCTCTCCAAGCACGATTCACAGCTCTCTGGGGAACTGGTGAAGTATGCATCATTGTTTCAATGAAGTATCTTCATTATAAAACAGAGAGACTATAAAAGGTGAACACCATTTGCCTCAGCTGAATATAATCTCTAGTTTGACTTTCTCTCACTGTAATGGTTTGGAGCGTGCATGCATGTATG
Source organism: Hydrophis major (assembly GCA_033807585.1). Lineage (NCBI taxonomy): Eukaryota > Metazoa > Chordata > Lepidosauria > Squamata > Elapidae > Hydrophis > Hydrophis major. The sequence goes on from CM066328.1 coordinate 182,811,728, forward strand.
CATTACCAAATCACACTGAATAAAATGACACAAACCTAAATGAATTATTATACAATGTTATCATTTCACTTTCAAGGAGAGGGCATTCCATTCTGCTGTACAAGTAAAACAGGGGGGGTTTGTTTTGTCTTTTAAGGAAAGCACATCTCCAAGTAAATGTGATAGGAAGTAGACCTGAAGCTGTTTGGATTATTTATGTTATCTATCTATACCCACTTGTCTATCTACGGTAGTGAAGAGTAGCCAAGCAGTTTACATGGTTAGTGGTAGGATAATTCCTGCCTTTATGCTTTTATTCCAAAGAGATGCCCATAAAAATGAGGAGGGAGGGGTATGCATGAACCTATATAGCTGAATGCTATCCAAAATAAGGTGTGCAGTGTAATTTTATACATGATTTGAATACTACCATCAGGTGGGCTCTAATTGCAACTTAACAGACTGCAGTGTATCCTAATAAAGTTAGTAAATCACAGGGACAGGCTTAACAAATTTATCACTTAAGTGAATTGGAATCCAAAAGAAAGGAAAGAGCAAGCAATTAAATTAGCAATTAGAAGAGAATTGACTATATTCCTCTCTACCTTATCCCTGGCAATCATAGATACCTAAATATCTAGCAGAATTGTGTGGGTGGACAAAATCATAAAACTGTAGCAGATATACTTGCAGAGCTGTTTGAAGGACTGTTGGTGTTTCTTTTTCCAAGCCTTGAAGAAATACACAATATTAAATTTACGCATGACAAACTGGCCATCTTCATGCACGTAAGTCATCACTGTCCCCATGATAAGCTGTTTGGGTTGCTTCCTTTAACTCTTCAAGGTGATGGATGTTTATTTAGTTTCTTAATTAATTAATACCCTGACCTTAGAGAGCTTTCTAAGGGAGAGTACAAAAGTTAAAATTGCATTGGAAGAAATTAAATCAATGCCGATATAATAAAACATTAAAACACCACAATACAAAAGAGCCATATAAAAGCAGCTAGCTGAATTACAAACAGACCTCAGACGGTGTGGAGACTGAGAAAATAACAAGTTCTCTGCCTAACATCAAAATGACATAAGGGTAGGCTCTAGGCAAGCTCCCACTGTTGTGGTGCTCCTGTTGTGTCTCAGATGATGGATGCACCAAAGTAGGGGCTCTGTTGAAAATCTTAGTGGTATGGGCAAGCACATGTGGAGGCAAGGAGTCCTTGAGATACTTCATCCCAAGCTGTGAAGGGTTTTATAGGTCAAAGCTAGTATTCTGAACTGCATTAATATATTTGGAAAATGCACACTGGCAGTATTATCATAATACCTGGTCCAATAAGCAGCCTTGAAACTATATTTTGGGCTATTTTTTTCTAAGCAGTCTTCAAAGATGACCCCATCTTTAATACATTGCAGTTGTCTAATTAGAACTCAGTGGACAATGGTTCCACTTGGATGTCCAGGTGGGATTTCAAATGACTCATCTGTTTTTAGCTAATAGAAGGCACTCTACACATAGAGGCAGTATATCCATCAAAATAGATCAAGGAAGTCTATGAATCTATAAATATATTGTCTTTGGAACAGTGCATGCAACATAGTCACTTAATGCTAACTCTTTATCCGAATTGAATGTTTGTTGAATCTTATTAACACTACCCTTATGCTCAGAACAGGATTATAGCTGTCTCTCAGGAATTGCATAAAAGGAAGAAATAGAATTAGGTTTCTTCATTACTGTATATTGTTTACATCACCTTCCTAGGTGGTTGGGACAACTCCTCTTCTGAAGAAGACTTTACTATTGGACCCAACAAGATAGCTGTTAATTTAATATATCATCTGAATATGGAACCTCCAAATCTCATTCTATTAGATGGTAAAAACTATTTGGAAAAATAATAGAGCTCTGTTGGCCAGTATTGTACAGATGTTAAGGTATTATATTACCTCTAACTTTTAACGATCATTCATTCTGATATGTTTCTAATCTTCTAAAAACAAAACAAAAGAAATGCAGTAACTATCAGGCGACGATAAACAGAAATTATTACATGAATCACTTCAAGATTGACAAGGCTATTGATCAAATGTCATCAACTTGAAGAATAATCATGTCTGGATTGTTTCATTTCTGGTAGACTACCAACTGTATCAGTTCTGGGGAATTCATTGATTTTTTTAAGCAGCTTCTAGAATTGGATATTTCATTCTAGAGAAAAAAATCTGGGTAAAAATCATTGAGTTCCATTTCATCCTGATCTGCTGGATAGGGGGAAGAATGTCTTCTTTCAACCATGCTATGATTGATACTTATGCAACCTGTGCATGTAGAAAACAGACAGACAGATGGAATTAACCCCCACCTCCAAACTTTGAACTGATTATGTTTAATCTTAGAGGAAATGATATTGAGCGAGCATCAACCTGAAGTGAGAGGCAGACAATGTCCTTCAGACAAATATGAGACAGCATACTAAAAGAAGGGTGGTTTGTTTTTAGACAAGTTTCATCTCACAAAATTAATCTGAAAGTCAAGGTGAAGTACTGAGGAAGGCAGAAGAATCAACTATGATGAGATTAAAAACCCATCTATGCTTTATTCTCTTTTTCTTTTATATATGTGAATTTCTTTATAAATATAAACTTTTATTGAAATTTCATGTTTTTTTTTCCAGTTTCCAATTCTAAACTGGATTTGGACTCAACTTTTCCCCCATGTTTCTGAATGAAAAAGTATGGGTAGCTCTTTCTGCAATCTGTAGTCTTTCTTATGTGTTGGATACTACAACTTGGTCATACAAGCTGAAAATTGGGGACTTTGTGCACCCAACTTTTATCAAAATCATCAGATGGGGAAATCTAGTGTCAGACAGCCCTTGACAATGTCTTACCGTGAAGTGAGAACAGTGAGAAGAATTCAACAGTGGAACAGAGGTTGTAGGTGCTCCATTATTGAATATTTTAAATAAGAGCTTGGATAACCATTTGTCTGAAATGGTATAGGGTCTCCAGCTTGAGTAGGCGATTGGGCTAGAAGACCTCCAATTATATTATTCTATTATACTATCAAAAAAAGTAAATCTTCATAGAATCTTATAAGCCAAATTTATGAAATGGAAAAAGAGGGCTAAATTACAGAAATGTGGATACATTTACTATAGCATTGCATTTAATGTTAGAGATTCATTAATTGCCAACTGCTACTTGATGTAAGGGGAGATACTCAACTTTAACTGATGAACCATCATTCGCAACCATTAAATCAATATTAAAAGAGAAAATTTGATTACATGGTACATACTGTAGATTCTTTAGGTAATCCTACTTCATCATTTTACATGTTACCATGGATTTAAGGAAGGGTGGAGAACACTTGTAATAGTCATATGCATGACTTTGTCCTCTGCACACGTGGGTTCTATATGCCTGATAAGACACAACAAAGAATAGTAAAATTGGAAAATTATATAATCTTTGGTGGACATGTAAAAACCCTAAGAAATATTAGGATGAGATTTGTACATTAACTCAGAGAATTCTTAAATAAATATACAATTGAAGGTAGAGTTTTTGTTCTAGGTTTGCTTGACAAACAGATTGAAAAAAACAAGGGACTTTGTTTTTATATATGATAACAGCAGCAAGACTTTTATATCCACCATGATGGATGATTCCCATAATGGAAGAGTGAATAGAAAAGTTGATGGGGTTGGCATAGATGACAAAACTAACTACTTTGATAAAAGACTACTTTGTTTTTGACTTGGAAACCAGAGGTGATATTCAGCAGGTTCTGACCAGTTCTGGAGAACCAGTAGCGAACATTTTGAGTAGTTTGGAGAACCAGCAAATACCACCTCTGACTGGCCCTGCCACCATCTATTCTCTGCCTTCCAAGTCCCAGTGGATTGGCTGGGTCTCCTTTTGTTGCCCTACACAGGAGAACGGAGCTGGAAAGCAGATTAGTGGGGTGGGGAGGGAATGGGATTTTGCAGTAACCTTCCCCCAGGAATGGGGAGGGAATGGGGATTTTGCAGGATCCTTCTGCTACACTCACCAAGCCACGCCCACAGAACCAGTGGTAATTTTTTTAAAAATCCCAGCACTGTTGGAAACCACTTTTGGACTTTTTGCCTGAAACTGAAAGAAGTACAATTTTAACTTTGAAATTTGATAATTAGAATTGTTTACGATTATAGGAGAACTATGTGTTATGGTTAATTTTAGAGCAAACAGTTATTATATTTTACATTTCTATCGAAAAAAGTTGGAAGTTATTATTCCTATATTTATCCGCCTTTTTTTGCACTTCATTTTTTCCTTGACCTTCTCCTTTTTTAATCTTTTTTTCTTATTTCTTTGTACTTTATCTTTTTAAAAAAAAACTTAATAAAAGCTTGAAAAAAAAGATGTACTGTATTCTCCTATAAAATTGTTCCCATTACATTGCCTTATCAAGGAAGTTCAGTTTCTAAGACTATAAAAAATATTATTTTCCAATCATATATTTAATCATATACTGTAGAGTTGTAATTGCAGGAATGTTCCAATCTCAGATGGCAAACCTCAGATAAAGAATGTTTCCAAGCAAATACAACTCAGGCAAACAAAGTCACTAATCTATAAAGGGGGATTAGAGAGGGGAAGTAGACATATGTTAGACTTTAACTAGAGATAATTAACTGTATGGCTTACTGTACTAAACAGTAACGAAAGTTAAGCAGTAACCAAAGTTAACCAATAATGGAGGATAACTAAAAATGTATATAAATGCAAGACTATACTCCAATAAAGATAATCATAATTCAGTTGTTCATGATCAAACAACTCGACTGCCTTGACATTACAACAAGTGGCGCCCGAACAGGGACTCTCTTACTTTGTCCGGCAAGGATTTGGTACACCTTCAACCCTTTGTGGTTTCTTCAAGCTTTTCGTTTCTGTAAGTATGGGGTCTTCACTTTCTGAGGAACAAAGGAAGCATGTAGATGAATTAGGCTATTTGTTGAAGAAAAATAATACCAAGGTACCACAGAGAAATCTCTTAAGGCTGGTCCAGGAGATTGCAGCTATGGTACCCAGAAAAGGGGTCTTTAAAATTAACTGATTGGGAACGTATTGGGAAAACATTGCATACTGAACCTCAAGCAAAAATAGAAGTTTTGCATGTGTGGCATTTATGTAGGAATGCAATTGATAAGTTTGCTGCCCAGTTGCTGGGTGGGCATGGCCATGGTGGGCAGGGCTTACTGGAATTCCCGTTTCTGGCTTCTGGTGGGCTTCCAGAGCCCAGGGAAGCCATTTTTGCCCTCCCAAGGTTCCAGAGGCCTCCCCTGGGCCTCTGGGAGGGCAAAAGCAGCCTTCCTCAGCCTCTGGAGGCCCCCTGAAAGCCGGAAGCAGGCCTATTTCCAGACTTCCAGAGACCTGTTTCCCCCCTCCCAGAGTCTCTGTGTAGACCCTGCACTTAACACCATTGAAAATGGGCCGTGTGGAGACTCCTGGGGGGGAGGGGCAGGGCCAGCTGGTTGTTTGAAATACCATTTTGGTGAAGCAGCTGTTTCTTTAACATCCGGTTCACCCAAACCAGTCTGAACTGGTAGAATCCCACCCCTCAGGTTTCTTACCTGAGCAGGGCAGAAAGACCCCCCAAGTTCCCTTCCAACTTTGTTTTTCTGTTTAAAAGGTAGGAAAATGAGATCTGCAGTCTTATTTGTGCCTGCCAGGCCATTCCCTAAATAAAAACCATTTTAAAAATAGAAAAAAAAGGATGCTACTCCAGCAACATGAGACCTGGCTTTGAGGAATGGGCCACCCACAGTGTCTCAGATCCTGGGCTGCTCAGTTCTAGAGTGTGCTCTCAAGGTCCACTTCCAGCTATTATGATGAAATGGCCAAGGTGAGAAAGTTGGCTTCAGCATAGAAATTCCATTCCACATGAGAGACGTCTAAAGAAAACCAGTTGCTCTTCAGAGGCTGGTTTTAGAGGGACATGATTTATCAAAGAGTGAAAGGGGATCTATTTATTCCCTTTTGGTAAAGGGTGCTCTTGTGGTGACTGATGTTTTTGTGGAGATATTTTGCACCCCTCACATTTAATAAAAATACTTTGCAAATAAGTAAAGGCTTTTATGCCAAAAAATGACAGAACAATACAATTATCATGTCACTGTAACATAGCATTTTGCTCTAACTCTGTAAATAATTTATGTCATCATTGTACATTTTTGAATAACTAATACTACTTTTAAATGCACATTAGTGTCATAAAAACATCAGATGTTACTTGGCTGATACACTTTGCATAATGACAGCATAGCAAATGCTGAAGGCTTTCACATGGAGCGAAGGCGGATAGTGGCAGTTTTACTATGTTCTGACCAAAGGACAGTACAGAGCTTTTCAAAGAATGCAGCCACATACCATTAGCTAATCAATATTTCAGTACAGTGAAAATTCCAATTTGTATTATTTATTTGTCTGTGATCACTAATCAGTGGCAAAGATGGCAAGAAATTTTTCAATTCTTTTTTCACCCCCCCACTCCCCCAAAATGGTCATGCAGTTTAAAACTAATGAAACGACGACTGAGGAAACTAACTTCAGCATTTTCAGTAGGCATTAAGCAGAAAATAAATTCATTATGATGGCATTTAGAGTTATAAAGCAATAATGTGCCATCAAGATTAAGATATATCAGTGAAGCTAATCAGCTCTGGACACTATCTTTGACCCTGCCTGCTTTGGGGTTCTTTTTATATTAGGCAATATAAAATTAACTTTGCCAAATTTATCAATAAAGGAGAATATTTGCAGCTCAGGGTTGAAATGAGGGATCCTTGGTACTCTCTGAGTTTGGTTGTTTCCTTACAGACGTTTCATTACCCTAACTAGGTAACATCATCAAAATTGTTTTTCTATGCGAAGTCCAACAAAGATGGTTGAATATGGTAAGATTTTCTTGTTCCTAAACATTACAACATACAAAGAATGCTTTCACTGCTTTCTTTCCTATAGTAAGTTGGTATGAAATTACTTGTATGATTAATTTCATTCTGAAATGCCATTCAATTGCATTCTACTTCATTCCATTCTTTGATGCCGCTTGATTCTAAATGACTTTAGGTGCTCACAATATACCAAAAGAGTAACAAAAATCAGTTAACAAAGGGGCAACAAGGCCTCAGAAAAAGGAAAGAAAGAAGAGCAAAATGGCAAATATGAGATGAGATAAAATCTCACTAGATGGAAGCTGAATGAACACATGTCACTTGTGTCTTGTGTTTTCCTTTCATTTCTTAGTAAACTTTGCTTCTACTGGATGGTATAAACCATTACAATATTTGCTGATATCTGGTTGAACACACAAAGGGAAAAAAATGTGATCTCTGTTATTTTCAGTTGAGCTGCTCTGTATTTATTTAAGTAAAGTATAAGGTTTTTTTATATCCTGACTCGTGAGATTATTATGTGCATAAATTCATTTTTTTGCAGCAAAGAAAATAATGGTCGGCTTTTTTTTATTTCACAACCATGAATGACTCTCAAGTACTGTTTGGACCAAATGTATGGAGAAAATAAACCAAATGTCGCTACAATATTTGGTAGAACAAAAAGCTCTTTTTTATTCCTTCCTCCACAAGGACTCCAAGGAAATAGTTAAGCAAATAAATTAAAGTCGGCTCTAACCTGAGTTTCACGGAATCCAGTATTTATAATGATTTCCCCTTATTATCCCCCTATTACCCATGATTACCCTTATTACCAATGATTACCCTTACTACTCATGATTACTCGGCATAATGCAATCACATCTATCATGGTTAATTCGCATATCTTAACCAAACAGCATTTCCAATACACCGTGCATGTTTATTATAAAAAGTCTTTGCCGATGGAGGGAATTGCCATTTTTTGGGTCGACTGGGCTTTGTTTCAAATGTGTGTGTTGCATAGTCACAACAGCCCCCCCCCCTCAGGAATCAGTCTATAAAACAATATATATTATATCACTACTTATTTTTCCACTTGTGGTCCAGGTTTCTCTGGATATTTTACATGAAATTGCTTTATCAGTCTGTTTGCACATATATCTGATACTTTCACCAAGGTTGCCTCTGTTTCAGGGTACCTCTTCCATCTCACTAAATATTGCAACACTTTTCTATGTATCCGGGAATCTAGGATTTTGTCAAGTTCAGTATATGTAGAATCTTTAGCTAGTACAGATTCTTCAAGTTGAGATAAATTAATGTGTTCTACAGGCTTCAATAAACTAGCATGAAACACAGGATGTATTCGGTGTAACCATGTTGGTAGTTTAAGTTTTACAGTTACGGGGTATATCACTTTTGTAATTTGGAAAGGTCCAATATATTTTGGTCCTAATTTCCAACTATTTAAGTGTAATTTTATATATTTAGTTGATAAGTAAACATAATCTCCTGGTTGGAATGTTTTATGTTCTTTTCTTTTTTTGTTTGCTTGTTGTTTGTATTCTAGTGCTGTTTTATTGAGAATCTCTTTTACTTTATCCCAACTATCCTGTACTTTTTTTGACCACATTTTGACACTTATAGGATGTTGATCATCACACTGTGATTCGGGGATTGGAACAAATTCTATCCCATTTACTATTTGGAATGGGCTATAGTCTGTGCTTTCATGTATGGCATTGTTATATGCTACTTCAGCAAATGGAAGTAACTCAGCCCATTCTTGCTGTTGATAAGAGATGTATGATCTCAAATATCTCTCAATCATTGCATTAGCTCTTTCAGAAGCACCATTAGTGCTAAGATGGTATGAAGAGCTAAGACCTTGAGAGGATCCTAAAAGATGTACAAACGCTCTCCAAAATTGTGCCGTGAATTGCACACCCCAATCTGAAATTATTATCCTGTGTGTGCCATGCAGTCGATATACGTGTTTTATAAATAGATTTGCTAACTTTGTTGTCAAAGGTAATCCTTTACATGGAATGAAGTGAGCTTGTTTTGAAAACAAGTCTATGATAGTCCAGATTACCATGTATCCATTACTGCTGGGCAATTCTACAATAAAGTCTATGGCTATGTCTTGCCATGGCTGGTTGGGATCTGATACAGTTTGTAATAATCCTAAAGGTTTTCCTACCTGTGGTTTCGCAGTAGCGCAAACGTGGCATTCTTTAATGTATTGTTCAATTTCTGATCTCATATGTGGCCACCAGAACTGCCGCCTTACCAAATGTAGTGTTTTCAAAAATCCAAAGTGTCCAGCCTGCCTAACATCATGACATTGGGATAATATTGTTTTTCTATAGCTCGATGGAACATATATTTTATCCCCTCTCTAATACAACCCATCTTTACATAAGCAGTCAGTGCTATTGGTTTTTATCCATACATTCGTTCTTGTAGCCTCTTGTAATACTTTTTTGGTTATCTCTTTTGTTGTCAACACCTGAATGTGTTCGGTCGGCATTTCCACAGAGATCATAGGTTGAATAACTTCGCCTCTACATGGATTGTATTGAGGCAGTCAAGATAGTGCATCCACCATGAAGTTTTTTCCTCCTGGAACATATCACAAGTAGAAATCAAAACATTTAAAATACAAGGCCCACCTCACTTGTTCTCAGTTTTTGTAGTGCTTGCAAATTTTTATAATCTGTCCATACTTCAAATTTTTCTTTTAACTCTTCTAATAAGTGTCGCCATGTACTAAGTGCCCATTTTACAGCAAAAGCCTCTTTTTCCCAAATAGCCCACCATTGCTCTGTAGTTGTAAATTTTCATGATGTATAAGCACATAGCTGTAATTGTCCATCCAAGTTACACAGTAATAGGATGGCTCCCACAGCCATATCACTTGCATCAGCTTGTACTACAAAATTTTTAGTTGTATCAGGATGTTTTAAAATAGGCTCCTGAGAAAATAAGTCTTTTAAGTTATCAAATGCTTACTGACACTCCTGTGACCACACAATGGTTTGGCTGGGTCTGGATTTGGTGACTGATGTTTCATTTTTAACAATTCTGTTAGTGGTAAAGCGATTTGTGTGAATTTAGGAATAAACTGCCAATAAAAGTTCACGAATCCTGGAAAATTCTGTAATGCTTTCTTGTTTTTGGTGCTGTCCAGTCAACTACTGCTCTGACTTTATTGGGATCCATCTCTAATCCTTTATTTGATATTCTGTACCCCAAATAATCCAATGATGTGCAGTGAAACTCGCATTTCGAGAGTTTCACATACAACTTAGCATCAAGTAGTTTTTTCAGAACTTTTCTCACCAAGGCCACATGCTCCTCTATTGTTTTAGTACAAATTAAGATATCATTTAAGTATACTAAAACACCATGATATAAATGTTCTTGTAGTACTTCATCTATGAGTTGCATGAAGAGGGCGGGTGCACCTTGCAGCCCAAACGGCAAAACGTTAAATTGGAAACTTCTGAGGGGGCAATTAAAAGTAGTTTTCCATTGACCCCTTCTCGTATCTGAACTCGATAGTAAGCTTCATGTAAATCCAATTTAGTGAAATAACAGCCAGTTGCTAAAGTTGCTAACAAATCGATCAGCGGTAAGGAGTATGCATTGTCTACACAAATAGCGTTGAGGCCCCGGAAGTCAACACAAAGACGTAATCCCCCATCCTTTTTCTCATGAAACAAACGGGGGCAGCTATATGTGATTTCCCAGGTTGAATAAATCCACACGCCAAATTCTTATCTATGTATTGTCTCATTTCCTCCATCTCTTTTGGAGTCATGGCATACATTCTTGGTTTTGGAAACTTTGCTGCAGGAATTAAATCAATTGCGCAATCGGTTGTTCTGTGTGGTGGTAATGTTTCACACTCTCTTTCGCTAAATACATCTGACAGATCTTTATAAACCTTGGGGTAAAGTATTTTCTCAAAATCAGCTATAGTTGTTACAACTTCTCTGTTATGCATGTATGGAAGGGACATAGGGCCAACTGCAATTCATAACTTCCCAAAACCATCTTCCCACCATATTGTGGGCTTCCATTTGTCTAATCATTCTATACCTAAAATTAGTGCCTCCTGCATCTCTGGTACTACAATAAATTCTTACATTCTATGATTCTATGATATAACTACAGCTATAGCTATACACACTGCTCAAAAAAATAAAGGGAACACTTAAACACACAATATAACTCCAAGTCAATCACACTTCCGTGAAATCAAACTGTCCACTTAGGTAGCAACACTGATTGACAATTAATTTCACATGCTGTTGTGCAAATGGAATAGACCACAGGTGGAAAGCATAGGCAGTTAGCAAGACATTCCCAATAAAGGAATGGTTCTGCAGGTGGTGACCACAGACCACTTCTCAGTTCCTATGCTTTCTGGCTGATGGTTTGGTCACTTTTGAATGCTGGCAGTGCTTTCACTCTAGTGGTAGCATGAGACAGAGTTTACAACCCACACAAGTGGCTCAGGTAGTGCAGCTCATCCAGGATGGCACATCAAATGCAAGCTGTGGCAAGAAGGCTTGCTGTGTCTGTCAGTGTAGTGTCCAGAGCATGGAGGCGCTACCAGGAGACAGGCCAGTATATCAGGAGACAGGAGGCCATAGAAGGGCAACAACCCAGTATCAGGACCACTACCTCCACCTTTGTGCAAGGAGGGACAGGAGGAGCACTGCCAGAGCCCTGCAAAATGATCTCCAGTGGGCCACAAATGTGCATATGGCTATTTAAACAGTCAAAAACAGACTCCATGAGGGTGGCATGAGGGCCCGATGTCCACAAGTGGGGGTTGTGCCTACAGCCCAACATTGTGCAGGACGTTTGGCATTTGCCAGAGAACATCAAGATTGGCAAATTTGCCACTGGCGCCCTGTGCTCTTCACAGATGAAAGCAGGTTCACACTGAGCATATGTGACAGAAGTGACAGGGACTGGAGACGCCATGGAGAACATTCTGCTGCCTGCAACATTCTCCAGCATGAGTGGTTTGGCAGTGGATCAGTAATGGTGTGGGGTGGCATTTCTTTAGGGAGGCGCACAGCCCTCCATGTGCTCACCAGAGGTAGCCTGACTGCCATTAAGTACCGAGATTAGGTACTTGTGAGACCATATGCTGGTGCGGTTGGCCCTGGGTACCTCCTAATGCACGACAATGCTAGACTTCATGTGGCTGAGTGTGTCAGCAGTTCCTGCAAGATGAAGGCATTGATGCTATGGACTGGCCCGCCCGTTCCCCAGACCTGAATCCAATTGAGCACATCTGGGACATCATGTCTCACTCTATCCACCAATGGCATGTTGCACCACAGACTGTCCAGGAGTTGGGGGATGCTTTAGTCCAAGTGTGGGAGGAGATCTCTCAGGACACCATCCGCCACCTCATCAGGAGCATGCTCAGGCATTGTAGGGAGGTCATACAGGCACGTGGAGGCAACACACACTACTGAGCCTCATTTTGACTTGTTTTAAGAACATTACATCAAAGTTGGATCAGCCTGTAGTGTTTTTTCCACTTTAATTTTGAGTGTAACTCCAAATTCAGACCTCCATGGGTTGCTAAATTTGATTTCCATTGATAATTTTTGTGTGATTTTGTTGTCAGCACATTCAACTATGTAATGATCAAAGTATTTAATAAGAATATTTCATTCATTCAGATCTAGGATGTCTTATTTTTGTGTTCCCTTTATTTTTTTGAGCAGTGTAGATAAATGTCTCAATATCTCTAATAAAAAAATACATGGCTATATATTTTCTCTGTTTCCAAAAATTGGTTGGCTTCCTGTGGAATAAATAGACTACAAGCTATGTCTCAATGTCCATCTCTTCACACACACACATACACACACACACACAAACCTCATAATATCAGAGGTTCATGAAATAAAAATAAACAGCGCACAAATCAACAGTGAGGTCCATGCTTCTTAATATTAAGGCAGAATTAAATTAATAATAATGGAGTTCTGTGTGTAGCTACTCAGAAATAAATCCTGTTGTGTCATGTGGATACACTGTTAGATCAAGGCATGCTACATTGTAATGTGCATAGACGTGCAGCTTTATTTTAGTTGGTCTGCTTTTTAAAAATCATTCAAGGTTCATACTGTTTTTACTATTTATTAACATTTTATTGTACTCTACAAAGTCATGTTTCTGTGAGATGGGTGGCATATAAATATGATACATAAATAAATATTTTATGTGTCCATTCTGGTCCATATCTAATTATATTGCAACTTAACTTTACAACTTCTACAATCAAGTTATCAACTTGACCTTGTCATTTCAATTTTCACACATTTTCTTTCTCCCACCCAACCCTCCCCCAGCTTGAGTTACCCTATCACACTAAAACCTCATCTTTGCAGCCCATTGCTGAGGGCTACTAATCTGTAATTCAGTTCAGTCTCAAAAATGTCAAATAAAATGAACAAGGTAAAACCCAGAGGAGACAAATTTCATGTGATCGTGTGAGGCTAGATCTCGTGATCATCCTGAGGTATAAAAGCACCCTTTCCCTCCTTCCCAGAGAACCAAAAATGGGTATACATTCCACAATATATACTTTTTATTAATTCTGATTTCTTCTTGTTTTCCCTGTGCTTAGCCTACTCTCAATTTGCACTTAATGTTAGGTTTTGTAGTCAGACCTGTTCTAAATATAGACCTGTTCATTAGCTCCTTGAGGCTGAGGAGAATTTCTGCAAAACTGAATATCCTGAAGTGGACCACTAAACAACTTAAAAAAACCAGTCTAGTAAAAAAGAAAAGTCAACCAAAAGAGTATCATGAAAACAAAAGCAAATAAAACACCCAGGAGCAAAACAAATGAAAGTTTAATTTGTGTGTATTGTTTAATGGACTGCTAAATTGACAAAATGGACTGCTAATTGGCCACACCCACCCAGTTACATGATCACCTAGCCATGCCCACCCATCTGGTCTGGGCCCCCAACAGTCTGAGGGACTGTGAATTGGCCCTCTGTTTAAAACGTTTGAGGACCCTTGCTCCAGTCTCTCCACAAAAATCACAATGATCATATGTATCAGGTTGTATGTATATACTGTAATTTCCTTTACAACTTTGACATTATCAAGTAGAAACAATTTTGTAGCACCATACTTAAACCTAAATAAGTAGGAATGCTAATTTTACAGCATTGTCATCAAGACTTTGACATTTTAAAAAAGCCAGCTTTGTCAAATGCCAGATAATAAAAAGCTATGTACCACCATCTTCTCCTCTACTCTTCCCTTCTGTGTTTTCCTGTCTTTTCTTCATCCTTTTAATTGAGCTTCACTCTTAACAACTTCATGAACAAATGCACATAATTCTTTTGGCATAAGAGAAATGGCTTGTATTTATTTCTTCCAAAAATTCTCTTTTATTTTTACTTCCAAGTCCCTTCTTACAACCCTGGGATTATCTGGTGCTCTCCCACCCAATTATTAACCAGGTCAGATAATGCTTAGCTTTCTAAAGACTATTTAAATTCATCCAGGAGCTCTACGCTTCCATTTTGCTTAGTTTGAGATTTGAAAATAGATCATAAAAATGTATGTCCTAAAACCCCTTAACGTCTATCTATGCCATTGTTTTTCTAAGTGGTCTACCCATTATTCTTTAGCTATTTGACTATACTCGTAGGAAAATGCTCCAATATATTCTGAGAATCTTAGGAAATGTCTGCCTAGGAATATTTCCATGAAACAAAAAACTGAATGCTCAATAAATGCATTACCGAACTTCCGGTTTGCGTGGCTTCGGAGCAGCAGGAATTCGCGACAGCTCGCGATTCCTGCTGGCTAGCTGCCGAGGTACCCCCGATCCAGATGGGTCAGGGGGTTATGGCTGCCCTGTAGGGACAGCTGAAGATAGAGGGGAGCCGGTTAGGGAGGTGGGGGCATCGCAGACCCCCCCCTTCTCCGGGAAAACCCCTTTTTCCCAAGGCGGTGGAGCGGCGGTCAGCAATGGCCGCCACGAAGAAGCCAGCAACCGGGTAAGAACTGTGCTGGAGGAAGTGTGAAAAGTGAAAGTTCTGTCTGAGCCGGGTCAAGTAACAACTTTTAAATTGCCTGGAATTGAGCTGCTTGTTGCTGGAGGATACATTGTATCCCTAAGAAGATCGAAAGCGGCGGAGAAGCTGTTAAAGGGAACTTTTTTTTTTATTTTTTTTTTTTACTCTCTCATCCCACGGAAAAAGCAGAAATATTTGGATGTATTAGACACTGAAAGTGGATTGCTTTGAAAGCTAAGCTAAGAGACAAAGGGATTTTTGGACATTGAAAAATTTAAGAAATTGGAAAATCTCTGCTGGAGGTATGGATTTTTGATTATTTAAAATTGTTATTGCAAGTGGGAAGGGAGAAAGAAAAATTGGAGCAGAAACTGAAAAAGGAGGAGACTGTCTAGAACGTCTTGGTGGATCCCAAAAGAAGATATATGGTAATTGGACCTCTTTGATCAAAAATTAATTTGGAAAGAGAAAGAGAAGAAGGAAGAAAAGTATTAACTTTTGGAACTTTTTTCTTTTTTTCCTTTTTTTAATTGCTTTTGATTGTCTTGGATTAAAAATACTTGTGGTTGTTTTGGAAAAAGTTTCCCTTTTCATAATGGCATTCTCTGTGGATGAACTAGAGATTGAATATCAAAAATATAAAAAAGAAGATACTTTGGGCGCTTTGTTCCAATTCTTAGAAATGGCGTTATGTTCCTTAGAAAAGTTGACGCAGCAGAAGGACTGGGACAAGGAAGAAGAGGAAAAAGAAGCCATTTTTGATGAACAATGGGTTCCTTCCGGAGAGGAGGAGAAAAAGGATAAGAAAAAGGGGTTTTTAAGAATTATAAAAACAACCAAAAGAGAGAAAAATGAGCGAAGAGATGGAGGCAAGGTTAGAAAACAAAAGAAAAGGAGCAAGAAAAGCGAAGGGAAAAAGCAAAGGGGTAGAAAGGGCAAGGAGAAGAATAAGCAAGAGAGAAAAGGGGGGAGGAGAAGCCTTAATGGGGGGAAGCAAGATTTAAAGAAAAAAAGTTTATTTAGAGACAATGGGTGAATTTAATTTAGACTAAAAGAGGGATTCTGGAGGGTATTTAAGAGTGTGTTTTTATATGTATGTATATTTAGAATAAAAAATTTATTATGTAATTTTAAGAATTTTTTAAACAGAATCCCAAGAAAGATTTATATGTAGTATTTTTAAGTTAGGTAATGTGTTATAGATGCAACTCCAATTGGTTTACAGGAGAAGTATAGTAAAAGAAAAAAGATGAATGGATGTTTGGAAATAGAACAGACAAAGAATGTTGTTGAAAATGGTAATAATGGAAGGATATATATGCTTTTTTTTTTTTTGATTTTGTATATTGATAAAAGGCAATAAAATTTTAATTGATAAATAATTTGGATGGAAAAGAGAAGTAGGGATAAGATATGAAGTTAATATTATATGAAATATTGATATTATAATCTGGAAATGTTATGTTTTATTGGTCTATCATTATTATTTTTTTTTAGAAAAGAATTTATAAGCTGTTATGCCTTGATTTTGTGTGTATTGATTTTAGAAAACTGATAAAAATGGTTTTTATATATATATATAAAAAAGAAAATGATAATAAGATATAGAAGGAGACTTAGGTTGAATATGATGTTTGAATTTGTGTCTGTGTAAAGAGTTTTTAACCCGGGAACAGACAACCTTCAGAAAAGATCTTGTAGTTTTGTCTATGTTTTGTGTTTGTATGTTTGTGTATTATGCTTATGATAAAACTAACAAAATTTGTTTTTTATTAAAAAAAAAGGAAAAAAGAATCAATAAAACCTTGGAGGAATGTTAGATGAGAATAATTTAAACAAGTCAGAAAGAAAAGAATATGATGATTATAAAATGGATAAATATGGAAGAGAAATGAAATTGAATTGGAGTAAAGAGAAATAATGAGAAACTTGATGAAAGATATTTGCGTGTCCATATGGGGATGGGATAAATTGGAATTATGTTGTATAAAAATATTGTTTTGTTTGACTTGTAAGGATTTACAATATTAAGAGGTTTTATGTGTTTATGTATTTAATGGTTAATGATGTGTTGTTTTATCTTTAAAATTAATAAAAATTTGTTTCAAAAAAAAAAAAAAAAATAAATGCATTACCCAAGCCATTGATAGATGAGCCATTCCTAAGCCAGTATACCTATCAGGTGTGAAAGACTGGGCATAGAAGAAGGTTGAATTAAATTGATAACAGATAATCAGAGTTGGAAGGGATCTTGTAGGTCATCTTGTCCAACCCCCTGCCCAAGCAGGAGACCCTATATCATTTCTGTGGAGTCCAATCTGTTCCTGAAAGTCCCAAGTGATGGTGCTCCCACAACATCTATTGTTCAAAGCCTATGCCTAGGAATGTGATGACCCGTAGTCTCTCAAAATAACCCCAAACTCAAAACATATATTAAAGTCCGGTAAAGCCTTCAACTTAACTTCACTGTTTTATTAGGCACAGTTTAAAGTCACAAAAGTAAATAAGGAGGCAAACAGAAAACCAAAACAAACCACATTGATGAGAGTTCTGAAGCAAGCCGAGGTAACTAATTATAAACTCCAGGAAAATAACCGAGAAAAGTCAATGGGAAGAACACCAGCAAAAAATAAGCCTCTTTCAAGGTGAACACTAATTGGCTCCAGCAAATCTAATGGCGCAGTTGCAAACTTATATACATAGCTCCCACCTGCACACCATGAGGAGGATCATGGTAATCTTCTCTTGAGTAGACCTCATTTTTCCCTGATCCTCTCCTCCCTGCGTGACCTAGGATGCTTAGGGGATGGGCCTGGATCCTCTTCTGACTGCTCAGCCGTCCCCTGCCCTTCCCCAGCCTCCTCCACCACCTCTGGAGCCACACTCCCACTCCCTGTTAGCTGTTCCTCCTCTCCCTCAGAGTCAGACTCCACCAGGGGCCTGACAAGGAATCTTCTCAGCTAATGGTCAGCACCTGCTTAGAGTTAAATAAAGGTCAACAGCACTCAAAAGGCATTACACTTAGTTCTTTTGCAGCTACATAGGGATTCTAGGCTGCTCCCCCCTTTCCCTTCATCCCCAGGTTCTGCCATCTCTTCTCCTGCAAGTACCTGTCTAACTAAGCTTCTTTCTGAAGGTTTCTCCCAGAAACAGCCTGAATTCCCTCCTGAATATTCTCCAACTTACCACTTTTATTTGGTTGACCAAGGTTTTTTCATGGGATTTTTGAGGGCATTTGTTTTTTATAGGTCTAGGTCAGAGTCATATGGAAGCCCTCTGGGGTGAAGTTTCCTTTGAGATCTGGAAGCCCTTCACCTGTTGATGTTTCAAAAAGCACCTTGAAGATCTGACTCTTTGCTCAGGCCTTTGTTGAAGGTGACTTTTCATTCTCATGTCATTTTTAATCATCCTTCACATTTTTTACTCTTCATTTTGGTTTCTTTCCATATTTTTGTTTCTCATTTTAAATGTTTGAATTGTAACTGCCCAGAATCCTGATTCACATATGAAGTTAAACAACAACAACAGTTCTTCAAAACGGATATATATGAGGCGTTCCTCCTTCCTAGGAACATCTTTGCCTATGAAGGGTCCCAAATCTTTATTTCTTTCACCCCACTTAACCCCCACACATCAGTCTTAAAACGTGAGTAATCCCCCAGGTAGTTATCACCTATTTCAAAGGAAAAAGAAAACCTACATTATTTGAATGCTGTCACATTTCAGATTTAGAAAGTACTCTACATGGGACTTCAGTCAAATTTATGGACCATGTCTGAACATTACCATCTTCAACATGTTCAGAAAATTCACTTCCTTGCCACATTTCACATCCATCACTCATTTAGTGATAAGTGCACCAATCACTTGCCAGTGTAGTCTTTGTAACTGTGTTTAGCCTGGACGATTGAACTGGATAGGCTAATACCATGGAAGATAAGCAGTTCCACATGTAATCAGGTCCTATGCAATGAAGAGCTTTAATAGTTAACAAATACCTGTAAGCAAACCAGCAACTAGTGCAACTTGCAAAGCAAGGGAGTCATAGGGACATACTGAGGTAGGCTTATCCTGCCTGCACAGATAGTCTTCAAGGGCAGCCCTATATAAAGTGTGTTGCAGTAGCCAAGTGACCAAGGTGTGACTGTTTTTTACATTATTTTATGACAACCAAAACACTTCCGCTCATATCAAAGAAAAATTTGATCTGAATCAGTGGAGCTCTATATCCTAGAGGAGAAACAAGGTTCTATGTGAAGTAGATGGAGGGAGAGAGATCCTTCCTAGTATATCCAAGCTGGGAATTGATTTGGCCATTTCATAAGGAAGTCAAGGCAGGAACATCATGAGAGAAATGCATGCACATTCATTTTTGCTTGAAAGACTTTTCAGAAACCTGCTCTCCTCCTCAATCTGAAGGAAAATGGATAGAGGGGGAAATGCAGAGGTGTTTCTTGCTCACAGCATTTTTTGCTATTTGCTAGGCAACTTCACCAGCTAGCTCCACTGATCCCAGCTGTTGAAGGCTCTCTCATCCAAGACACCAACCCAGTCTCCTTAACTAATCTAATTTTCTTTCTGAACCATGATTTGCTGACAATCCCAGGTGGTAAAGAGCATAGCTTCCCTCTTAACTGCCAAGGATATTTATAGTTTTGCTAGAGCTCTTTATTTGGGGAGTCCATATCAATAATACAAACTGGGGAATATGTAACATCACTTATACAGCATCTGCCCTTCTTGTTAAAAAATTAAACACGTCTGGATTCAAAGGAGGTAACGGTTCAGCTTCACTGGCAAAGAAAGAGACTGAAGCTTTGCAGCAGTTCAGCATGAAACATTTGAAAATATTTGTGTTGGCAGCACTGGCTGGTCCAGGCATTTCAAGAGCAGAGTTAACAAAATACTTCCACCCCACGGAGACATAAATAAAATGTTGGAAACAACTCGTCATTCCATCTGCTTTCTCCCAAGCACTTTTTCTGACAGGCATCTCTCCTGGAAGAGAGTATCATTTTCAAGAAGCATCAGTAAGTGCAAATGTAACTAATAAAAGAGTGACAGGAGCGGTGGTGTTAGCAAAGATTTGGATGGCTCAAAGTTGGGCACTTGTCTTATTTATGGCAGAGTTTTATTTATCTATGTATCACGGCCTTTTTCGGAACATCACATATCAGGTCGGGAACTGAGTCCCTCATCTCTCTTCCCCCCCCCCCAACTGCTTTTGATTCAGTATTTTCGTGATGAATGTCTAGTAGGATTCAGGGTAATTCAAAGGATTAGGAATGGAATTATTGACTTTCTCCCATAATAAATATATGCGTGTGTATGTTGCTGGTTGACAGAATTCATGACTTGTATTTGATGCTCAGCAAGCGTGAATGATTGGCACTGTTTTCTGCACTGCATGATTCTTTTTCTCTTTTTTTCTTTTTTAATGTCAGCCCTGCACACTTGAGAAGAAGATCTGTGATCACCCTTCTGAAGTGCTGGCGTGATGGTGCAGTGGTTAGAATGCAGTATTGTAGGCTAACTCTGCCCATTGCCAGCAGTTCGATCCTGATGGGGCTCAAGGTTGACTCAGCCTTCCATCCGTCCAAGATCAGTAAAATGAGGACCCAGATTGTTGGGGGCAATATACGGACTCTGTAAACCGCTTAGAGGGGGTTGTGAAGCACTGTGAAGCTGTATACAGTCTAAGTGTTATTGCTATTGCTAAAGTCACCCTTGCCACCCTGAAAGAATTGCTGTTACATTACTACTAATAGTGTGAGTTCTGTGCAGTAAGGGGAAGAGAAATATGGGAGCTTGTGGACCTGAGACTTTTTCCTGATGTCTGCTAGCGGTCTAGGATTTCTGACAAAACCTTCTTGCTCCGGCAAGTGAATGATGTGAGAGTGGAGCTTCAAAGGTCTGTGAAACTTTGGGAAGCAGATGATCAAGAAAAGAATGAAGCAAAATGCTGATACCTCTTTCCTTTCCTTGGATGCAGTTTCTGAGCCATGATAGCTATTTTCCTGGTAATTCTTCTTTGCCAGATGAAGTGTATCTTCAAATGAATCTAAAAATTTGCATTTCAGCTGGTGGCAAGGCCTTCAGTGAAGCTCAGGTGTTAAAAAAGCAAAAGCAGGGCTGCCAACCTTGAGTGATAGTTTGGAGTGAGACACTGCGAGGGAGCGGAGCGACCGAGGGGGGGATGGTGTGGAAGGGGGGTGTCCCCCCTTCCACGGTAGGGAGCTTTGACAATTTTACATTTTAAATGGTGCAATCTGATGCATACTTTAGTCATGATTTGGACATATACATACATACATACATGCAAGCAGCACCAATGTACTTGAACCGGATTTGTAAGATATTAATAATGCAGTTCACTGACCATCTTGGCCGGAAAGGGTCCACATTCTTGGGCCTCTGCCCATCTGCTCCGTCCCTTTGGGCTGCTCCGGCTCTCCTCCTCCTCCAGGGTCCCTGGCTGAGAGGGGCATCCCAAGTGCCTGGGATCCGGCCCCTCCAGGCTGCCTCTTCATAGCCACAGAAGCCTCCCTCACATGGCCCCAGGGGTGGAGGGGGCCTTGCCAGGGTTCCCGGCCTTGGAGCTGGGCAGAAACAGCCCTTCCCAGCCCTCTCCCACCCTCTGGGCCTCCCACCTGCGGAGGGGAGGGGGATCCAGGCTGAGTCTTGGACCCACCAGCCTCACAGTCCAGCTGAAGGGTCGGAAAGGGCCAGGCAGGCAGATGGACACACACACACACACAGAATGGGGGGGGGAGGCTGGTGTCCTTCACTCCCCAAACGCCCCCCTCCCAGTCTGTGCATGGGACCCCCAGCAATGCTGCCATCAGCTGCTCCCCTGCAGGGAAGTCCTGGATTGTCTGGGGGAGGGGAGGAGAGGACAGTGGCCACTCCCCCCCCCTTTGCTTGGCATTTGTGGGGAGACCCCTCAAGGCGAGATTCCTTCCCAAGGGCTCCCAAAGAGCATCCAAACGTTCCTGGCATCAAGTGGGGAAAGAAGCCTAAAAAGAGAGAAACTCCTGCACCGGCTGCGATTGGGGCTCGGAGGGGACAGGAACCCCCCCTCCTTGCGAGCCCCCCCCGCCCTGCTCCAGCCTGCCCTCTGGCGGGACCCCCTTCCTGGAGAGGCTCCTCCCTGCCAGACCCTCTTGCAGCCTCTTGGACCCAGGGGAGGCTGGGGGGGGCGCATATCTAGGTGCAAAGGGTGGGGGGAGGGACACAATGTACCCGGGAAGGAGCCCTCCCCCCCTCTTCCCCCTCCCTCTCCAGGGACTTCCCATCAGGCTGGGGAGCGAGAGAAGCCGAGGCGTGCAAGAAGCCAGCCACGGCAGCTCCCCTTGCGAGAGGGAGGCCGGAGAGGGACGCGCCTTTGCGCCCCAATCCCAGCGGCCTTGAGACCAGACGGGTGCGGGGAGGGGATGATGGGAGCTCAGCTCTCGAGAAAGGCCCAGGGATGCCCTGTAGTTGTACTTCATGGGGGATAGAGAGTTCGTCTCTCTCATCTCCGCCTGCCAGAGCAGAGTGCAGCTCAAGGGTTAAGCCCAGAGAGTTGTGACATCCTAGAGCGGAAAGGAGCAACCGCTTCCTGCAGCGTGGAATTCTCTCCTCACCCCAGTACAGAAATCAATGCGGGCAACGTCCTCTCGCACATGCTCTGTTCGCCCTCTGAAGCCGCCCAGGATCGGAGGCTTCACTTCTCGAAACTTTGGGCTTGGGCATATCGATATTCGGAATATCAGAGAATGTAGAGATATATTTATTTTTGTACATTCCATTTTGGGGGTTTAGCGTGAGATTTCGTTTATCAGAGTGAGACAGTCAAAATTGGTTGAATTGCGTGAGTCTCACGCTGATTGCGTGAGAGTTGGCAGCCATGCAAAAGGAAGGCCTGGTACTACAGTCATACATACTAGTTTAAAGGCACAGATGGCAGGTTCAATTTCTTTCTTTATTAGGAAGTATAAATGCAGTAAATGCAATTTGGATTAGAATCCTAACATAAGAAAAAGAGCTTTAACCTTTTATTTTCTCTTTGTTATAGCCATATCAAGATATGGAGCAATTGAAGAGTAGAAAGTGTCTAAGAAATCAAAATGGTGTCTGCAGACATGCAACCTTGTTTGGCATGTCACAAACACCCTGGTCTGGACTCAGGGCCAGTATGCCAACAGTTTGTGTTACTAAAATTGACATCTAATCAATAGAAGCTTTTTCAGCAATGTACTGTAAGTTGTACATGAAATATGCAACAGGAGCAAAAAGTTGAAGCTTACTTCAGCCAAAAGTCCAACTTCCTAATAACGTAAGGGCAGAAAAAGAGACTGTATTTTAAATATTAACTATGGGTTCATGTTTACCTACTGTACGTTGAAAACTTAGTTTTTAAAGTTTACTATATAACTTCCTGAACATATAACATTTTGGTTTGTTTTTGGTAAACTGAGAACATGAATTGAAACTAAAAATTATCTTTTTAGCCCTGGTCTTGCCCACATCTTTGAGTGTGGCTGTTGGCTCAGGATACAAAGACTAAATACAAATCTGGCTCTGTGGTCAATGGCCCATGATTCTGGGAATTTGTTCTTGAAGCTGCAGTTCTGCTTATTTTAGTGAACATGTCAGGGTGTGATCTGGCTCCTTCATGTGTTTTATACATGTTCAAATGTACATTGAGAAGTAGGCTGAGCCAACTTCCTTTCAATAGATTCTACCTTATTTACCCTCTCCCATATGGAATTGGAGATAATTGGTATGTGTAATTCACAAATAATTACAATTCATGATAATTCTACCCACACAGACATACTTATGTAATTAAGCAACACTTAATAGAATGATTGTTGATTTCAGTCTAAATTCTCCAAATTTTGAAGGATAGGAACCCCAAAAGGAAAAAAATGGCTTCTTATCTTTCCATGGAAGGCATGCACATGATCACCTTAAGGTAAAGGTTTCCCCTGTTCAGTTGTGTCTGACTCTAGAAGATGGTGCTCATCTCTATTTCTTACCTGAGGGTGTCAACATTGTCAGAAGATGCTTCCATCATCATGTAGCCAGCATGACTATACACTGAAGTGCATGGAACACTGTTACCTTCCCACCAAAGTGGTACCTATTTATCTACTCACATTTGCCTGCCTTCAAACTGCTAGATGAGCAGGAGCTGAGGTAAGTAATGAGAGCTCACTCCATCACACGGTGCTTGGGTCTTGAACCAGTTGTCAGCTTTCCAGCTGACAAGCTTAGCATCTTTAATCACTGAGGCGTCGTGTCCCCTTCATGAACATCTAAGCATCCCTAAATGAGATTTGCTCCAAAATAAATGAGGAGCTGCTGTTTCTACCAGATAATATACTACAGGGCAATGTGGAGACAAAATTGATATAAGAAAAAAGTCAAGAATGTTAAGGATAGTTAGAGCTTTCTTTAAATAATAAGTGTGTCTATAGGAAACAGTAATTATGCCATTTTTCCTACCAGAGAGTCACTCTACTAATTGATTGAAGGAATGTGAACTTTTCAGAAAATATTTCATTTGAGTGTGAAGACCCTCACTTACACTCCTGCAAAGAGCAGGTAGTATCTTGTTGTGCTATGAATTTGAATTTGTGTCTGGTTCCACTCTGGGGCTTCAGATTAATTTCTCTTATGATTTGATTATCTATACTATAGTCAGTTTTACATTAAAAAAAAAACCCCTGTGTGTTAGCCTCACTTTCTTAAATACATATAAAAGCTAGGCTGGAATCTCATTTATCAAGTACCAGGGAAGTGATGTTAGTGCTTTATTTCAAACCAGCTTTCAAACCGGCAACATACCTCAGATGAGGAACTAGAAAAACTTAAGAAAAATATGATTAAGATAATACAACAAAGGATCCATCAATCTTTGTTTCTATTTAAAAATGAAACTCTGATTTTGAGGTTTGATTACTAGATATATTTTGATTATAGAAATATTCAGTATTGTTATTGCTTCCATTTGATGTGTATGATCTATAAGTTATTCCATGATTTTAATTTAAACTTAGGGTGTTATATTTTTACACATTTGTACTTATATTTAAGAAAGTAGGAAGTTACTTTTTTTCTATATCTTTGTTCATTTATATATGTGTGTGTGTGTTGTTGTCGTTGTTATACCTTTAATTCTTTTTTTTTTTGTGCTTTTTAAACTTTCCTTTCCCCATTATTCTATACTTCATTAGTTTTGGAAATGTAATAAAATTGTATTTAAAAAATATAACAAATTGTGCTGACACAATACAGCTGTGTTGGCATTAAAACTCTACCCAAACTATATCTATGAAAACATGGCAAAATGTCCATGTTGAAGGCTTAAAACCTGTTGCTTTAACCATAACTTTTCATTAGGTTAAATTAAGTGCAGATCAGCAACACCGAAGACTGTTGTACTAAAATCCTGAAGATTTCACCTAGGCAGCTGATTTGTCATGTTGCTAATAGGTAAACCATTCACTTACAAAATTCTTAAGACATTCATAGACCTACATGTATGCAGGGGTGGGATTCTACCGGTTTGCACCTATTTGCTAGAACTGGTTATTAACATTCTAAGCAGTTCGGAGAACCGGTTGTTAGAAGAATTTACTGGCCTAATCCTGTAAGGAAGGCAGGAAGGAAATATTCTGGTGTTGCTTACAGAAACTGCCTCTCCATTAACCCTTATTATATTCTTGGCAGGACTAGATTTCCTGGCTCAGGAACTTCTCTGGAGTTTTTTTTCCCTCCTTTGCTGGTACTTTGCTTGTGTGGAGTGACCATTCGAAGTTACAATGGCACTGAAAAAAGTGACTTATGACCCTTTTTCACACTTATGACTGTTGCAGCATCCCCACAGTCACGAGAGGCCATGCGAAGAGATGCATGCCTCGATGTGAGTGATGTGAGTTGGCCATGCCCAGCCACTAAGATGACCACCAAGCCATGTCCACCCAGTCACATAACCACCAAGCCACGCCCACCAACTAAGCCATGCCCACAGAACCGGTTGTTAAAAAAATTTGAATCATACCTCTGCATGTATATCTATGTATTTGCTGTATAATTCCAGGTGCAATTCAGAGATGCTGATTGCCCCTTTTAAAGCTTATGTAGCATGAAACCAAGTTATTTATGGAACAACCTATCTCTGATATTGCCTGTCCTATCAGATCTTGTAGTGTAGGCATGCTCTAGGTCTCCTGGATGAAAGCAGGGTCATCTTGGAAATATGTCTTGTCTGTTATGATGTCTCTCTTAGGTAGCTCCATCCAAGAGATTCAAATGGTGTTCACCAGAGATGGTATTCAGCAGGTTCTGACCAGTTCTGGAGAACAGGTAGCAGAAATTTTGAGTAGTTCAGAGAACCAACAAATACCACCTCTGACTGGCCCCGCCCCTATTCTCTGTCTCCTGAGTCCCAGCTGATTGGCTGGCTCTTCTTTTGTTGCCCTGCACAGGAGAACAGAGCTGGAAAGCTGGTGAGTGGGGTGGGGAGGGAATGAGGATTTTACAGTATCCTTCCCCTGCCATGCCCACCAAGCCACGCCCACAGAACCAGTAGAAAAATTTTTTGAATCCCACCACTAGTCCTCCCCCTTTTGGCCTTCAGGAAGGTGGTGAATCTATCTATGCATATATGTCTTCTTTCTTTACTCCAATAAAGAGTCAATCCAGCTGAGCCATTGTGTGTGTGTGTGTGTGTGTGTGTGTGTGTGTATTAATATCAATTGTTTCTACAGCTGACTGCTGTTTTGTTAAATAACCTAACCCTGGGAAGATCCTAGAGTCCCACAAGTTGGAAGCAAGACCCTTCTGACACAACCGTGTTCATAAAATCGATCATGGCAGTTTCTTGCTATAATGAAGATAAATAATTCCTCTATTAAGATTATCATTCACACCTGGACACATTTAACACCATCAGTGAAGAATGTTCACAGGCACCCCTGCAATTAAAGAAAATGTTACCATGGAATATATTTGCTAGCTTCATTTGCCAGGTTGAAAAGCAAACAAAGGCAATTTCTTGTCACCATGAAAACCAGATGTACTTCATTAAAAAAAAAAGTTAATTATGGTGCAGATAATTTAACAATAGGCACAGGGCCAGTGGCTCCTAAATGGATAAACTCAGAGTAGAAGGATAAATATATCCAAATACCATTGACGTAGACTATCACTGAAAAAAAAAAAAAACCTGCAGTTAAATTCACATAAATTTAACATTTGTCATAAGATTTGGACAATAAGATGAACAATGGGACCCAACCATTTTCTAGAAGTGAAATCTGAGTAAATACATATAGACATTTACGAAGTAATATCACAGTTTAAATAGAATCATAGGACAGGATTGAATATTGTGCAAGCAGAATTTTGCTTACTTAGTGGAACTTTCTATTCTCTTGAGACTACTCTTAAATTTTCTTCAGAGGTCCCCAACCTTCCAGGTACATTTTATGGGGATGACAAACTGCTGTTCCATTAGCAGACATATATCCCCGGATTCCTTCCATATCTGTTTATTAGCACTGTCTTGTTAGGGAATTATCCATTACTAACGTATTTCTTTCAAGGAGGTACTTCATTCATCATTCTATATCATTTTTGCTCTCCTATGACTCTGTCTCATAATTTTGATATCCCGTTTTTTGATATATGACATATTGGCTTGATAGTTGTCTTGCAAGGAGAGAAGACACTCAGACAAGATGGGGATTCATGGTGTGGAAACATTACATCTGACAATGATTTGGGTGAGCTCATTGACAACAAGCTGAATATGAACGAGCTGGATATGACAGTGTTCAGAGGACAATGGACTGCATTAGAAGAAACAATTGTACTAGCTTCTGGTAAGGATATGGTGAGGTAGATGTGCCTAAATAATTGAGGATGACATTAGATCCAAAATGATAAGTCAGAGGACTGATCAGCAAAATCTCCCTGGAGAAAGGAGGGATCATGGACTGATGGTTTAATAATCTCTCTCTCTCTCTCTCTCTCCCTCTCCCTCCCTCCCTCCCTCTCTCTTTCTCTCTCTCTCTCACACACATCTCTCTCTCTCTCTTCTAATATATATCAGTTTATTTTTATCTTCCATTATTAATTTTATCAGTAAATCAAGGGGGTGAACATACCTAATATGCCTTCATCCTCCTGTTTTCCTCATAACAGCAACCCTGAGAGGAAGGTTGACCTGAAAGAGGTTGACTGGCCCCAAATCAGTCAACTGTCTTTCTGAACTAAGCAGATCACAGAAATTATTCTTGTGGCTCCTTCAACTTTATCTCTAGGCAAAATAATTTTCTCATTCTCTCAATTTCAAAACTGATGTGGATGTATGATAACATTTCCTTCCCCTAAGCTGGAATGAAAAGAATGACCAACTGTATGCCAGTCCAAACCAATAGGTGCACAAAAAGCGAAATAAGATCTCTGAATGTGATGCTGAATTTGGGGCCCTATGCTATGAGGCTGTGAAGCATGTGATATTTACCCTGAGGTCTAACCCTAGCAATCATGAAGGTTCCTCATTGCTGACCTTCAGTTATTCTTTCACTAGGAGGTTCATAGCAGAATCAATCTGGAGCTGGTTTTGGATTCCTTTCATTCAAAGTACTCCATCACCAAAACCAATGGCCACATGGCAGTGACTAAGAAACAAATTGAAAGAGCTGTGGTTACTGTTCTGTACCTTAATTTGAATTCTTGAAATCCCTGCACTTTGATTGGCCAAAGCGTGGGGCGATCAGATTGGTTAGGCGAGCCACGCCCATTGGCTCGCTGAGACTCTCCCGCGATTGGTAGATTCGAATCGCGGGAGATTCAAAGCGGTGCCATTGGTCGCGGCCGCCGCGGCTTGGAAATAAAAAGCCGCAAAGTTTTCCTGAGAGCCAGTTCGGTTCCGAACTACAATAAAGAGCTTGATACAAAGTCACCGACTCCTGGCCTCTTTCCAAACGGATACAACACTGGCAACGAAGGTGGGATTCTGATCCTGAACCGAAGCACGTGTCCGACGGAAGCCAGCCAACCGACGAGATGGCCAGCATCGCACCACCAACACCCTTCAACCCCGCTAGTGAGGACTGGGAATCTTACACGGACAGATTCCGCATGTTCCTAGAATGCAACGACCTGAAGGATGCCACCGGACCGAAGAAACGAGCCGTCTTCCTAACGCACTGTGGGCCCGCAGTGTTTAAGATGGCAAAAGCACTAGCCAAGCCCTCCGACGTTACCGCGATGGATTGGGATGACCTTGAGCCATTACTCCGGAGACACTACGCTCCAGCCGTACCCATCCTCATCCGACAACATGAATTTTATCGGCGGGACCAGCGGTCAGGCGAGAATTTCAGTGATTTCGTCACAGAGCTGCAGCGCCTTGGAGGACTATGCGAGTTCTCCAATATGAACAAGGCCCTGCGGGACCGAATCGTGCTCAGCCTGTGGGACCCCATTCTCCAAAGTCGGATGATGGCCAAGGGCAACATCGCCCTCACCGATGCCATCACCGAAGCCACAGCAGCCGAAGCCACCCGACAATCAGCAGACCGCATGCGGAGACCGAACGCCGGGGACCGCACCGCAAACAACCACCCTGCAAGGTGGGCCGAGGCCCAACCTGAAACTACCACCCACCAGGGCGAACTCCACTCCACCTCAGGCACCTCAGATGAGGAGGAAGAAATCCACCGTCTCCAGGCAGGCCGCGACCAGCACAGCCGGCGGAGTCGTAAGTCAAGGACCACGTGTGCTGGTTGTGGAGGTGACCACCCCAGATCTGAATGCTGCTTCTTTGACTCAGTCTGCCAGCACTGCAACAAAAAGGGCCACATCGCCCGCGTCTGCCGCCTCAAGAAAACCCACAGCCCCAGACGATGGGACCCGAGCGAGCGGAGATGAGAGAGCACACCACCCAGGACCAGAGACCGCCCAGCTGACAACTGTTGGGACTGGAACGGACGAGCCCAACGAGGTGGAGAGACCTGGTGGAGAGAAGAGACACATCAGACGATCACCATCGGCCACGCAACAACCCCTGACGCCTGAAAAGTCTACGTAGAGGTAGGCATCGAAGGCGAACCCTGTAAAATGGAGGTGGACTCCGGGTCCTACCTCTCAATGGTAGCCTGGCAAGAAATTAAATGCTTGGTGCCTACCATCCAGAGAAGGGGACTAGAAAACCAGAGACTAATCCTCAAAGACTACCAGGGAAACCGCATCCCTGTAGTCGGAACAGGAGAGTTCACAGTAACCTACAAGGGGCACACCGAAAGACTTCCCTTGACCATCGTCGATCGAGACCGACCTAGCCTGCTGGGACTTCAATGGTTCGCACCGCTCGGCATCGCAGTCACGGGCATCGACCACATCGCCGAAGCCGACTGGGAGCAGCAACTGGCCCGGGACTTCCAAGAGGTGTTCAACAGCACCCTAGGCAAGTACCGAGGGCCCCCTATATCCTTCAGCCTAGATCCAAACATTCCCCCGAAACGCCTAAAACCAAGGCGGGTACCTTTCGCACTCAAACCAAAAATCGACGAGCAAATTGACAAGCTCGTCAAGCAAGGGGTCCTACAACCCATAGACCACACCCGGTGGGAGACCCCAATAGTCACCCCAATCAAGCCTGATGGGTCAGTGAGAATCTGCGGGGACTATAAGGCCACCCTAAATGGTGCCTTGCAGCAAAGTGCTTACCCCGTCCCAGTGGTGCAACATCTCCTACACTCACTGGGAGGGGGCAAAGTTTTCACGAAACTCGACCTGGCCCAAGCATACCAGCAACTGCCAGTCAACGAGGAAACTGCAGAGGCGCAAACCATAGTTACCCACCGGGGAGCCTTTAGATGTAACCGACTCCAATTCGGAGTCAGCGTGGCACCTGGAATTTTCCAGAGCCTCATGGAAAGACTCTTACAAGGCATCAAGGGGGTAGTACCCTCCTCTTACAAGGCATCAAGGGGGTGGTACCCTACTTCAACTAGTATCGGCAACCAACCAGGCCGAACTAGAGAGTCGCCTAAGGGAGGTGCTAACGAAATTCAAAGAAACCGGGCTTAAAGTGAAGAGGGAAAAATGCCAGCTGTACACAGAGTGGGTCGAATTCCTAGGGTACCTCCTAGGCCGACACGGCATTCACCCCACTGACAAAAAAATTAAAGCCATCAAAGAAGCCCCCACACCCAGGTCAAAAACAGAACTGCAGGAGTTTCTGGGGTTACTTAACTTTTATAATGTCTTCCTGCCCCAAAAGGCGACCGCGGTGGAGCCTTTGCTTAGGCTTTTGGACAAGGTGGCTACCTGGACTTGGGGGAAATGCGAGGAAGCCGCCTTCAGGAAAACCAAGGACCTGCTCACTTCGGATGCTGTCCTCATCCAGTACAACGAGACCCTACCACTAACCATCACATGCGACGCATCACCCTTCGGCATCGGCGCTGTCCTCAGCCACACTTTCCCTGACGGAAAGGAAGCACCCATCGCATTCTTTTCAAGGACCCTCACCAAACTGTAGCGGAACTACAGCCAGCTAGACAAAGAGGCTTTGGCTATCGTCGCCGCATAAAAAGGTTTCACGAGTACCTCTACGGCCGGACGTTCACCATCATCACCGACCACAAACCGCTGCTGGGAATACTCGCAGGGAACAGGGCCACCCTGAACATTCTGTCTTCCAGAATGACAAGGTGGTCCGAATTCCTGGCCGCCTACAACTACAGACTCACACACCGAACCAGTAAGACTATCTCCCATGAGGATGCCTTAAGCCGCTCACCGTTACCTGAACCAGACACTGACCCAGCACCCACGATGACCACCCTCAGCATAGAGACTCTACCCGACCTACCCATAACCGCATCAGACATTGCCCAAGAAACTAATAAAGACAAATGTCTGGCACGGGTTTTGCATTGGGTAGAGAAAGGGTGGCTGGAAAAGGACAATGACGAGACTTTCAGGACATTCCGAAACTGGCAAACTGGCGAAGGGTGTATACTATGGGGGGATAGGGTGGTCATCCCGGAAAAACTACAAGGAAAGGTACTGGAACTGTTACATGAGGGGCACCCGGGCATCGTTAAAACGAAAGCCCTGGCCAGAAGTTACGCTTGGTGGCCAGGGATGGACAAACAGATCGAGGCCTGGGTAGCAAGGTGTCAACGATGCCAGGAAACTAGACCAAGCCCACCCACAGCACCCATCCTAGAGTGGGAAACCCCCAGGGGACCTTGGTCTAGAATCCACATAGATTTCACCGGGCCCACAAAAGGACACACTTTCTTAATAACCGTAGACGCTTACTCCAACTGGCTGGAGGTAAGCAACATGAGAACAACCACCACGGAAGCCGTGACCAAAGAACTCTGCAAACCCTTCACAACACATGGCCTCCCAGATGTCCTCGTGTCCGACAACGGGCCCCAATTCACCTCGCTGGAATTCAAAAAATTCCTAGCGGAAAGGGGCATACGACATGCACTGACAGCCCCGGCACATCCGGCGGCGAATGGAAGGGCGGAACGGATGGTTCAATTCACAAAAAAAAACCATCTAGAAAATAGACCACGGTGAGATCCAAGACAAAATAAATAAATTACTCTTCATACAGCACATAACCCTGAACACCACAACAAATAAAAGCCTGGCAGAACTGCTAATGGGGAGGAAAATAAGGTCCCCACTCGATAGACTACACCCCACTTACAACCCAGAGAAACCTCCAGACTCCACCAGCAAACACCGAACCTTTGCACCAGGCGACACTGTCTACGCGAAGAACCTAACCGGAGACCCATTATAGGTACCAGCAATCATAACACAGCTAACAGGCCCACGCTCGTACCGGCTACAAACAACCAACAGACGAGCGTGGAAACACCACATCGATCAGTTAAGATCGAGGGCTGCCACAAAAGACACCACCAACATGCAACCAAACAAAACCAACCCCCTCAACACAAACCAAGAGGGGAGGGGATACCCCGGGAACCAAAACCCAGAAGAAAGAAACCAGCCATACTCACCTGCAAGCAGCCAGCACGAATCCTCGCCAGGGAGAGACAGCTAGGCCAGCTCAACCAACCCAGAAAGACCGAGTGGGAGTGGCGAAACCCGCAGCTCAACCAACCCGGGTAGCCCAGGAGGGAGCTGCGAAGAGCGGCCCGGCCAGACAGACCAGGCGGTTCCCACGATGGAGTCAAGAGAAACAGAGACCCTGACCAAACCGGCCGGGATCCAACCTACGACTGACCTGTGCAGGTCCAGTAG
The DNA here is from genome assembly GCA_033807585.1 of Hydrophis major. Classification (NCBI taxonomy): domain Eukaryota; kingdom Metazoa; phylum Chordata; class Lepidosauria; order Squamata; family Elapidae; genus Hydrophis; species Hydrophis major. The sequence continues at coordinate 182,845,016 of CM066328.1, forward strand.
GCAAAGATGGAGCCCCGCCTACCTGCGGGACTATGCTACGTAAGACCAAACCAAGAGGGGAGGGGTGTTCTGTACCTTAATTTGAATTCTTGAAATCCCCGCGCTTTGATTGGCCAAAGCGCGGGGCGATCAGATTGGTTTGGCGAGCCGCGCCGATTGGCTCACTGAGAATCTCCCGCGATTGGTAGATTCGAATCGCGGGAGATTCAAAGTGGTGCCATTGGCTGCGGCCGCGGCGGCTTGGAAATAAAAAGCTGCAAAGTTTTCCTGAGAGCCAGTTCGGTTCCTAACTACAATAAAGAGCTTGATACAAAGTCACCGACTCCTGGCCTCTTTCCAAACGGACACAACAGTTACCCTAAATTATTCAGGGAAGAAACTTCCATTGTTCCAGTATGCTTACAGAAAAGCAAGCACAGAATAATGTTCTGAGAGATGGCATTCACTCTATTTTTCTACATATTTCCTATGTTGTAGCCCTTTCTAAAGATTAGACCACTAGTTAAGAAGATCAAGCCAATTTGTTAAATAAGTATGTATTTTTATTATCAAAATCTAAAAGTATCTTTCTTTTCCAAAACCTTTGCTTGAGCAAATCTAATTTAGATTACAGATTTCATTCGGCAAAGCTCTCCAGGATTAGCTAATTATTATCCTTAAAAAAAGAAATAATTCATTGGGTTCAAAAACTTTTTTACTGAATTAATTAAAATATTCTCCCTAACATCTCAGGTCATCTGTTGCTGGCTGGTTCTCTCCCATCCCTCTGTTTCCAACAAAAACAATAGCACACAAGAAGAAAATTTTGAAAGATGTTTATTTTTATTACTAGGGATATACACTGTGTAACCTGATTTTTTTTCAGAGCAATTGTCAATTTCAATCTATGTCGCCCACTGAAAAGTATGGCTGACCTCAAGGAAGAGGAGCCACTCCAGATGAATGATTAATAATCAATGTGTCTGCTGTCTTCTTTATTGTTATTATTATTCATCTCCAAAGATTTATTTGATAACTTCATGAAAGGATGGTAAGACCAGAGAACAATCTTGCTACATAAAATAGATGAAGAATGAAAATCTCTGAATGGATCATCCACATGCAGTTTCTTGGGCCTTCAGGTATCGCTCCTAGATTCTGAACATTTCACCAAGGGGAAATTTCCATTTTGAACAATAAATAACAGAATCACAGAGTTGGAAAGAATCTTGGAGGTCTTCCAGTCCAAACCCCCCCCCCAAAAAACCATAAACCCTATCCATCAGAATAGTTCTGTGCAGAACTCTTTCCCATCCCCACTTCACTTCATAAAGAATAATGGTACAAGATGCGCATTGACTGAAAATAAGGATGCATTCTTATTGCACCTTCTCCTTCCTGCTCCAGTGGGGCAAGATAGGTCAGGATCTCAGCTGCTGTAAATGGATGGATAATATTTTCAAGAGTGCCTCCAAAACATTCTTTAGAGTTTGCCACTCATGTGGCTTTCTTTTAGTCACATCTGATGCCAGTGTGCAGAAGAGAATGGGTGGTGGTGGTTGGGGGAGTGGAAGCAGAGTTTAACAAAATGAGGCATCATCCAGTGGAGGCTACCACTGGTGTGAAGAGCATATAAATGTCACCATTTCCCCAGCTCCAGTTTCTTTGCTGTTTGGAGATTTCCAAAATACCTGGAACAGATTTTTCAAAGGTAAAGGTATATGCAAAGAGGAATGAGCAAAAATCAATGCACTCTTTCCTTTTGCCCAAACTATGATTTTCTCATTACACTCCTATGTTCATCAGAGGTTAGAAACTCACCTATGCCTGGGTTGTGAAAATTCTTGCAAAATATTTTTGTATTGACTAGAGGATATAGAGTTTGATGCACCGAGTACCAGACTTGATCTTGGATCCTAAGCTCTGGGAGAACTCATTCTCTCTTAGTCTTGGGTCTTTTGACCAGGTTGCCACAGCACAAATAGAGACCATGAACCATGGTGGTGCAGTGGTTAGAATGCAGTACTGCAGGATACTTCTGCCGGCTGCCTGCAATTTGGCAGTTTGAATCTCACCAGGCTCAAGGTTGACACGCCTTTCATCCTTCCGAGGTGGGTAAAATGAAGATCCAAATTATTGGGGGCAATAGGCTGATTCTGTAAAAACCACTTAGAGAGGGCAATAAAGCACGGTATATAATATATGTCTTAGTGCTGTAGCTTTTGCTCATGGTGGGATAATTCTCTGCTTGCCCCCAGCCTAAGAGGAAGGCTACTGACTCCCATTTTTTTCTGCTGCGCATCAAAAATAGTATTTTCCAACATGTGTCAGCTCAGTGGTGCTGCTCTTCATTTCATTATTTTATTTCATTTATTTTTCTTTTATTTATTTATTTACATTTATTACATTTGCCCAACTCTAATGGATTATGGGTAACATACAAACCAAAACTGTACAGTAAATATTCTCCTACATTTCAATTACCTACTGTGCTCTATGGTTGTCCTCCATGGCCATTTCATCTTGGGCTGCCAGTTTCTCTTTCTAACCCAAGTAGTAGGAATAATGGTAAATAATGTATTATTTTCTTCCATTAAAAAAAAAATGCTGGTGAAATTGCATATTGCAGATTCACTCCCACCCTTCCTTTCCCTCCCTTCTCTTTGCCTCCCCTCCCCTCCCCTCACTCATTTCTTTCTTTCCTTCCTTCCTTCCCTCCTTCCCTCCCTCCCTCCCTCTCTCCCTCCCTCCCTCCAGGTGAAATTGACAAGAGTTCTCCTTCCAGTCCAAATAAAACAGGCCAAATGGTGAAACACTTTCTACTGGTTAATCAGTAAACATAACAGACCAGAAAGGGTGAATACAAAGGGAGGAAAGATATCTCCAAACTCCATGTCCTCCAAGATCTGCTTCTGGTAAAGAAAGTAATCAGTACTTCTTAGCACAGGTGGGAAGGAAGAGGGAAGCCAGAAATGGTGCTTAGACTACATATCCAGCCATCATTGTGGCCAAAGCAGTGGAAAGGACTGTCACTACTCTGGGAATAGATTTACTGAACTGGTGTATCTATGAGAAATTCAACCAATGAGGGCTGCAGTGTGTGTGTGGGGGGGGCTTATTTCCCATGCCTTCTATGAGGCAAAAATTAAAAATACTGGGAGCAGAAAATGGCAAGAGATGCCAACTGTTTTGAAGACACCCAAAGTATTTTATCAGAAAAACAACTGAATTCCAAGGCCTGGAGATAAATGTGTCTCCAGCTATGTCTATTTTCTCTCTCATAAAATGTTCTAGCTATTCCAGTTTAAATAAATATTGCTTTTCAGGTTTGGTCTTCTGCTTCTAGCACTACTATTATTCACTTTGCTTCCCAGATTACATACCCTAAAAGGGACTGACATGTTGGAAACACTAGTATTCAAAAACACTGATACTTCTTTATGTTAATAGATGAGCCACCTGCTAATATAATATTTCACTAGCGGTGCCCTCCTGGTGGTTCCATAAGATAAATCCTAGAGTGCCTTTAATTAACCAGAGAAAGCAGAAACAAATCTCTGTGGGATGATAATATTTACAGCCTTAAAAAGAAAGAAAATAACGAAGGGAAGCCCATTTAGCGAAAATTAATTACATTTACACATGTTTTGGAATTAAATAAAAAGATGCCGGCAACTATAAAGAATTCTGGGTTGTTTAAAAAGCCTTCAATGCTATAACAGCTGCATCACGTCACTTCTGGGGATGGGAAAGGAGTTGATATGGAAAAATAGCAAGAAGAATCTTTTAACTATATACTTACTTGTTTTACATTTACAACTTTCAAAGATGCCTGTGAGATTATGGAGTGAAAATAATGTGAGTAAGTCCCTTGCCCCTGATCCCCTCACACCTCTTTTGGAGATCTGAACTGATTAACTTCTAAAAGTCTGTAGAGATTCTCAGTTGTCCAGGTCATGGTTGTCCCAAAGGTGTTTTCTTCAGGAAGCAACTGGACTTTCTTGCTTTTTCTTTTGAAGACATTTTGCTTCTCATCCAAGAAGCTTCTTCAGCTCTGACAGGATAACGTGGAATGGAAGGATTATATTCCTTGCAGACAACTGGTCATTTGCATCCTTTTAGCGGGTTGTTGAAGCACTTGGGGGTTTCTCTGTGTCCTCAGGGTCACTAGAGTGGTGCTCCTGGTTCCTGTAGTCTGCAATTTTTCCTCTGGAAATCCATTCCTACTCCATGCCATTTGTCATGTATGCAAATGGACTACTCGAAATCCCCGTGCCTTGATTGGCTAAGGCGCGGGGATTTCTGATTGGCCAGGCGAGCCGCGCCTGATTGGCCCGATTGAAGTCTCCCGCGATTGGTTAAAGCCAAGAGCGGGAGACTTGGATCGCTGCCATTGGCCGCGGCCGCCGAAGCAAAAGATATAAAAGCCGCGAGCTTTTTGTCTTTTGCGGTTCGGTTCCACCAGTGTTAATAAAGAGCTTGAATTGAAAGTCACTGACTACGAGCCTTATTTACGGATACGACACTGGCGACGAGGGTGGGATCTCGCCATTGAACCGAACCCCGTATCCGTTTAAGAACCAGCGACAGCGAAGATGGCGAAAATAGCACCGCCCGCTCCCTTCAACCCCGCCGCCGAGGACTGGGAATCGTACTCGGATCGATTCCGGATGTACCTGGAATGCGCCGGCATGAAGGACGCCCCGGGCCCGCTAAAACGCGCCGTCTTTCTCACACACTGCGGACCAGAGGTCTTCCAGATGGCCAAGGCATTGGCCAAACCAGCAGACGCAACCGCCATCGACTGGGACGTCCTCGAGCCCATACTGAGACGCCATTACGCCCCCGAGGTCCCCATCCTGATACGGCGAAACGAGTTTTACCGCAGAAACCAGAAGCCGAACGAAAAATTAAGCGACTTTGTCGCTGAATTACGGCGCCTGGGAGGACTCTGTGAGTTTGAAGGGCTTAATAGTCTCATCAGAGACCGCTTCGTGCTCGGGCTATGGGATCCGACACTCCAGAGCCGACTCATGGCCAAAGGCGACATCAGCCTAGCCGATGCCCTCACTGCGGCCGCAGCAGCAGAAGCCACCCGCACGTCAGCAGACACCATGCGAAGATCTGACGCGAAGGGCGGGAACAACAACCCCGCGAGGTCGGCCGACACCAGAAGCGAAGCGACCGCACACTACGGCGAATATCAATCAACCTCCAGCGCGTCAGATGACGAGGAGGACATACACCGTGTACAAATGGGACGAGGCGAACAGCGAAGTCAAAGAGGTCGCAGGTCGAGGACCAACTGCGCCGGTTGCGGCGGCGACCACCCCAGGTCAGAATGCCGATTCTTCGACGCTATCTGCAGGCATTGTGACCGACGAGGCCACATCGCCCGAGTTTGCCGCCAGAAAAAACCCCGCAGCCCGCCCAAACGTGAACAACTTGACAGGAAAAGAGAAAGCTCCCCGCCCAGAGCCAGAGAGCGCCAGCCAACAGGTCGATGGGACCAGAGACAACGATCGCAAAGAAGCGGTGACAGCCGACGTAAAGAGGAAACCCACCAGACGGTGACCATTGGCCACGCCATTTCCGACGGAGCTAGAAAGGTTCACGTAGAAGTTCACATAGAGGGTCGACCATGTAAGATGGAAGTGGACTCCGGTTCCTACCTTTCTATGATTGCTTGGCGCGAAATCAAGCAACTAGTGCCTACACTACAAAGAAGAAACGTACCTGCCCAAAAAATCATCATAAAAGACTATCAGGGTAATCGCGTTCCGGTAGTGGGCACCAAGAACTTTAACATAACCTACAAAGGCCACACAGAACAACTTCCACTCACAATAGTCGACCGCGACCGCCCTAGCCTGCTGGGGTTACAATGGTTTGCTCCGCTTAACATCGCGCTGACAGGTGTCAACCACGTATCCATTGAAGCTTGGGAACAGCGGCTAACCCAAGAATTCCAGGAGGTCTTCAATGGAGAATTGGGCAAGTACCAGGGGCCCCTTATTTCATTTGATTTAGACCCAAGGGTTCCCCCGAAGCGGCTTAAGCCTAGAAGGGTACCCTTTGCATTAAAGCCCAAAATCGACGAGCAGCTAGACAAGCTCGTCAGACAAGGGGTGTTACAACCGACAGATCACGCCAGATGGGAAACCCCTATAGTGACCCCAGTAAAACCAGACGGGTCCGTGAGAATCTGCGGGGACTATAAGGCCACCCTAAATGGCGCGTTGCAACAAAGCGCCTACCCAGTCCCGGTAGTGCAACATTTACTGCACTCACTGGGAGGGGGCAAAGTTTTTGCTAAGCTCGACCTCGCACAAGCCTATCAACAACTACCTGTGGACGAGGAAACGGCAGAGGCCCAAACAATAGTGACCCACCGGGGGGCTTTTAAATGTAACAGACTTCAATTTGGGGTCAGCGTGGCACCAGGCATCTTCCAGAGCCTGATGGAACGTTTGCTGCAAGGCATCAAGGGGGTGGTGCCCTACTTCGATGACGTATTAGTGGCGGCGCCAAATGAAGCCGAACTAGAAAACCGTTTAAGACAAGTCTTAACGAAATTTAAAGAAACAGGACTTAAAGTCAAACGCGAAAAATGCCAACTTTGTACAAAGCAAGTAGAGTTTCTGGGCTACCTCCTAGACCAGCAGGGCATCCACCCCACAACAAAAAAAGTAAAGGCCATCAAAGAAGCCCCCACCCCAAAGTCCAAATTAGAGCTGCAAGCATTCTTAGGATTACTAAACTTCTATAATGTCTTCCTACCTCAAAAGGCTACGGCGGCGGAACCTTTACATAGACTCCTGGACAAGAAGGCAGCCTGGACTTGGGGGAGACGGGAACAAACAGCTTTTCAAAAGACCAAAGACCTCCTCACCTCTGATGCCGTCCTAATGCAATTCTGCGAAACCCTGCCTGTAGCTGTCACTTGCGACGCATCACCCTTCGGCGTCGGCGCTGTCCTCAGCCATACCCTCCCAGACCAGAGAGAAGCACCTATCGCCTTTTTCTCGAGAACTCTGACTAAACCAGAGCGGAACTATAGCCAGCTGGACAAAGAAGCTTTGGCTATAGTGGCCGCCGTTAAGCGTTTCCACGAGTACCTTTACGGCCGCCCATTCAAAATAGTGACTGACCATAAACCGTTGCTGGGCATTCTCGCGGGAAACCGTCCCACACCAAACATCTTGTCACCCCGGATGACAAGATGGTCTGAATTCCTGGCAGCCTACAACTATGAACTGCTACACAAGCCAGCTAAGAAGATATCGCACGCGGACGCTTTAAGCCGTTCCCCCTTACCTGACTCTGACCCTGACCCTGCACCAACAACAAATACCCTGTCCATCGAGTGTTTACCCATTACCGCATCGGACATAGCGAGGGAAACGGTTAAGGACAAACACTTAGCGCCAATCTTACATTGGCTACAAAAAGGCTGGCCGGAAAAAGACGATAACGAGACTTTTAAACCTTTCCGCCAGCGCCAGACGGAACTTTCACTACTGAGAGGATGTATCCTTTGGGGAGACCGAGTGGTGATTCCGACTAAATTACAGAACAGGGTCCTAGAGATGTTGCACGAGGGTCATCCTGGCATCGTCAGGACCAAAGCCCTGGCCAGGAGTTACGCTTGGTGGCCTGGCATGGACAAACAAATTGAAACATGGGTCGCCAAATGCCACCGGTGCCAGGAGACCAGATCCAGCCCACCCACGGCACCTATCCGGGACTGGGAGACACCTCGGGGACCCTGGTCCAGAATACATTTAGACTTTGCCGGCCCCACAAATGGGCACACCTTTTTAATCACAGTTGACGCATACTCAAACTGGCTAGAGGTGGCCGACATGAAATCCACCACCACAGAGGCCGTCATTAAAGAACTGTGTAAGCTGTTTGCCACCCACGGCCTCCCAGACGTCGTTGTCTCGGACAACGGACCACAGTTTACATCCATCGACTTTGAACGGTTCCTGGCAGAAAAAGGCATCCGCCACGCGTTAACGGCACCGGCGCATCCGGCGGCGAACGGTAGGGCGGAACGGATGGTCCAGTTTACAAAAAAGACCCTCCGGAAAATGGACCACGGGGAGATCAACGACAAGATCAACAGGCTGCTCTTCATACAGCACATCACGCCAAACACAACCACCAACAAGAGCCCTGCAGAGCTCCTGATGGGCAGGAAGCTGCGATCCCCACTCGACCGTTTACACCCAACCTACAACCCGGAACAGCCCCCAGACTCCAGCTCCAGGTATCGGACATTTGAACCAGGCGACCTAGTATACGCCAAAAACATGACGGGGGACCCCCTATGGATCCCAGCCGTCATAACTCAGATCACTGGTCCAAAGTCGTACCGGCTCCAAACCACCGACGGGCGAGCCTGGAAACGACATATCGACCAGCTCCGGTCACGAACATTGACTAACCTCAACCCCCAAGACACGAACCAAGGGGGGAGGGAACACCCGGTTAAACAACCGCAAGAACAAATAAAATTTAAAAACTCACCAGAACGCAGCCTTCGCGAATCACAGCCGGAGAAGAACCGTCTGGCCAGCTCTACCGACTCGGAGAAGCCAAGCGGGAGCGGCGGAATCCGTGACTCAACCGACCCGGTAGGCCCAGGCGGGAGCCGCGGCGAAGGAACCGGCCCGATCATCCAGCCGGTTCGCTCAGAGGCAGGAGCAGCCAAAAAGATGACCGCTCCTGCCGAGATACAACAGGAAAATGAGTTGCGCAGGTCAACTAGGACTCGACGGAGCCCCGCCTACCTGCGTGACTACACCACGTGAGAAGACCATACCAAGAGGGGAGGGGTGTCATGTATGCAAATGGACTACTCGAAATCCCCGTGCCTTGATTGGCTAAGGCGCGGGGATTTCTGATTGGCCAGGCGAGCCGCGCCTGATTGGCCCGATTGAAGTCTCCCGTGATTGGTTAAAGCCAAGAGCGGGAGACTTGGATCGCTGCCATTGGCCGCGGCCGCCGAAGCAAAAGATATAAAAGCCGCGAGCTTTTTGTCTTTTGCGGTTCGGTTCCACCAGTGTTAATAAAGAGCTTGAATTGAAAGTCACTGACTACGAGCCTTATTTACGGATACGACACCATTCAAAGAGTGTTCATCCCAAATTGTATTAACCAAAAGTCTGCAGAGATTCTCAGTCATCCAGGTCATGGTTCACTTCTAGCACAATTGTGGAGCAAGAGAAAGCATTCTGAAGCCAGTTCACAATCAGAGACTTGGGAGCTCTAGGGATGTTGTGTGGACTGTGTTCCTACTGATGGGAACTCTTGTCTTGGTTCTCTTTTTAGTTCCTGGGCTGTCCTCTTCAATAGAGGCCCAAACATATAGATTTTTATGACTAGAGAAGTCCCTAAATTAAACAGAGATCAAGCCTCTTGTAAGCTTTCCTCTCATACTGATTGTTGATTTCAGTGGTGAGATTCAAAAAAATTTTACTACCAGTTCTGTCGACATGGCTTGGTGGGCATGGTAGGGGAAGAATACTGTAAAATCTCTAGTCGGAGGTGGTATTTACTGGTTCTTCAAATTATTCAAAATTTCTGCTACCCATTCTCCAGAACTGGTCAGAACCTGCTGAATGTCACCTCTGGTTGGTTTATTTAAACATTCTCAAATATTTTTTACTAGGACATGGAATGATCTCTCCTCTCCTCTCCTTTTCCTTTCCCTCTCCTCCCCTCCCCTCTCCCCTATATCTCTCAGTGGATCTGTACATCCCTTTCTTTCTGATGCTTCAGAGTCAACATATGGGGACATTTAAAGGGAACAGACGAAGGATATTCCTTCCACCATTCCATGCAAGTTCATCCTTCCATAGCCTCCTTGTGCTCTTCTCTGACTTTAAATCCAATCTTGATGTCTATTTAGCTTAACCATTTGTTTGGTCATTAACCAACGGTGGGCTTCCAGTTGCCATAATAAATACACTGAAGGAGGAGGAAGGCTGATAGTTAAAACTGATATCAGCTCCGTTTCATTTGCAATTTTGGCTGAGTAGCTCAAGGCATGCATAGAATTCCCTCCTTAGAAAGAAATATAAGTGTTTTAAAGAAAAGACTTAAGACTAAAGATCTTTTCTGTTCAGAGTTTCCCATAATAAGGTTGAGGATTCAGAAAATCATATATAATCAACAGAATCAGCAGAAAAAAAAATGTTAGGGTACGGCAATTGGTAAAATACTTCCTCACAGTAGATATTAACACAATGGGATGGAAATTATTGGAGATATTTATATAGTAGTCTTAAGATTGAATTTTCCAGCCAACCTGCCACTAAAATAGAGAATATAATGATGTGCAATATTATTACCTTTGATCACAAATCCACATGCTCTGAAGCATTAAAGCGATTCTGTCTCTATGTGACAACGTTCCTTTCTAGCTATGGAGTGTTTATGCTTCTTTCAATTTGCAGTATGATCATTCTTGGCATCATTGTTATATTTTTCTTGATCTCTTTGCCACTATCTTGTTTATGGGTTTGCAATTTATTGCATTGATGAATTCTTCCTTTTACAAACAGCCAGCCTCCAGTAGAGTCCAACTTACAATACCGCTTTCATGTAGTGCTTAAGATTTAATTAACCAAAAGGAAAATGCTTCAGTGTAGAAACAGCCAAGTTTTTCTCCATAGGCAGAACTTTATTTTGGTTATTGACCAATAATTTTTTTTAATACATGCACATTCATATCTGCAGGTATTTTCACACATCTAGACTTTATATGTATATATATGCATATGTGCATGTATGAGTTATGCCACCCTGAATTTTAGCAGACTACTTACAATTTGTGTAACCACTGGGGAAGTAAACTCCTCCTCCTCCTCTCTCAGTGTGTGTGTGTGCACGCATGTGGGGGTGGGGGTGTGAGAGAGAGACAGAGACTGTGTGTATGTGTGTGTGCGTGTGTAAAAGAGAAAGAAAGATACCTGAAATATTCTTTTGACACTGAAAATAATAAACCCATGTAGACAGAAAAGTGGAGTGTCAAGTAAAAGACTAGTTTAGAATCATTCATTTTGACATCTTGTTTTCAGCGGTGATGAAAAGCATGGTAAAACCTTTCACAGGCTTCCTATCTCAATGCAAACTGACTCTAAAAGGGCAAGGAGATTCCTGATAAAGCACTGCATAGAGATGATTGCACAGATATTTCTTATGATCAACCACGTCTTATACAAATGCATGTTAAGAATACAGTATGAAGATTTACAATTCCATCATAAACTCATGCATAGGCTAAACCATAGGCCCTTCTGACATTGTTGAATTTTAGTATTATTGGTATTTATTTGATTTGTCAATCGCTTACAAGATACAGGTATAAGAATAAATATAGTTTTGAATACATGAGATAGATACTTATAAGAAAAATAAAAGGAATCAGTAGGACAGGGACTGTAGGCACGATTGGTGCGCTTACGCACGCCCCCTACAGGCCTCTTAGGAAGTGGGTGAGGTCAATAGTAGACAGTCTAAGGTTAAAATTTTGGGGGTTTGGGAAAGAAATCAGAGTCAGGTAGAGTAGAATAGAACAGAATAGAATTCTTTATTGGCCAAGTGTGATTGGACACACAAGGAATTTTCTTGGTGTAAATACTCTCAGTATACATAAAGAAAAGATACATTCGTTAAGAATCAAGAATCATAACGTACAACATTTAATGATAGTCATAGGGTACAATCAACAATCAAATCATACTAGGAAACAGTCAAGTGGGAGAGGATGGGTGATAAGGAGTGGTGAAAAGATTAACAGTAATAGTAGTGTATACTTTGTAAACAGTTGAACAGTGTTGAGGGAATTATTTGTTTATCGGAGTGATGGCTTTCGGGGGGAAAACTGTTCTTGTGTCTAGTTGTTCTGGTGTGCAGTGCTCTATAGCGTCGTTTTGAGGGAAGAAGTTGAAACAGTTTATGTCCGGGATGTGAGGGGTCTGTAAATATTTTCACAGCCCTCTTTTTGACTCATGTAGTATACAGGTCCTCAATTGAAGGCAGGTGGGTAGTAATTGTTTTTTCTGCAATCCTAATTACTCTCTGAAGTCTGTGTCTGTCCTGTTGGGTTGCAGAACCAAACCAGACCGTTATAGAGGTGCAGATGACAGACTCAATCATTCCTCTGTAGAACTGGATCAGCAGCTCCTTGGGCAGTTTGAGCTTTCTGAGTTGGTGCAGAAAGAACATTCTTTGTTGTGCTTTTTTGATGATGTTTTTGATGTTAGGTGTCCATTTTAGGTCATGTGATATAGTAGAACCTAGAAATCTGAAGGTCTCTACTGTTGATACTGTGTTGTCTAGTATTGTATGAGGTGGTAGTATAGGAGGGTTTCTTCGAAAGTCTACCACCATTTGTATGGTTTTGAGTGTGTTCAGTTCCAGATTGTTCTGGTTACACCACGAGGCAAGTTGTATAACCTCCTGTCTGTATGCAGATTCATCATTGTCTCGAATGAGACCAATCACTGTTGTGTCATCAGCAAACTTCAGTATTTTAAAAGATGGATCATTTGAGATGCAGTCATTGGTATATAGGGAGAAGAGAAGTGGAGAAAGCACACAGCCTTGGGGGGGGCCCTGTACAGATTGTACAGGTATTGGATGTGATTCCTCCTAGCTTCACCTGCTGCTTCCTGTCTGTTAGGAAGCTTATGATCCACTTACAAGTGTGTTCAGGTACCACTATTGTGTTTCTCACAAAATAAGGCTGGGGTGGTTTTTTTTTTGTTTTTTTCTGAGCCCCGAAAAAATGGCTTGGACGTCTTTTTGGGGGTGAATTAATATCTCCCCCCCTACGCACCAGCGCCATTTCCAACAACAGCATCTGTTGTTGCTGAGTCATCTCGCTTTTCCCCCGTCCCCCACGCAGTGCTCCTAGGTACCTCAAAATCTTTTTTTTCCTTGTTGTTATGGGGACAGGGGAAAGCGGGAGTGACTCAGACACTGTTGTTGGAGATAGTGCTGGCGAGATTGGCGCCAGCACTTATGGGAACCATGGAAGCTATGGAGGCCTGAGAAGTGGCTGAAATGCTGCTGGACATCAACGCCAATGCCGCCTGCCTGCTGAGCCAGGTAAGGGAGGGGTAAGGGAGCCCTCTGTGCTCCACCATGATTGGCTGTTAGGAGTGGCTGATAGTGAGGTGTAGCTGCCCATGGGGCACTCCTAATGGCAAGTTCCCCCACCTTACCCCCCCTCCCAATTTAAACTAGGCCTAAATTTGGGGGGAGGGCCTAAATTTCATTTTATGCCTAAAAACATTCTGGGTCTTCCTATTGGGGGGGGTCCATATTGTTGGAGAAACATGGTAGTTGGTTTAATTTACTTAGAAAAGTGTATGGAATGATGGTATTGAATGCTGAACTGAAGTCTACAAAGAGGACCCTTGTGTAGGTATTTGGAGATTCATGGTATTGCAGGATGTAATGCAGAGCCATGTTAACAGCATCATCTGTCAAGCTATTTGTTCGGTATGCAAACTGCATGGGATCTAACAGCGGTCTGTAATGGTTTTCAGGTGGGACAGCACAAGCCTTTCAAAGATTTTCATAACTACAGATGTTAGAGCAACTGGTCTGTAGTCATTCAGTTCCTTGATGGAGAGCTTCTTTGGCACTGGGATGATGGTAGAACATTTGAAGCAGGAAGGAACATAGCACATCTCTAGTGATCTATTGAAGATTCGGGTGAAGATGGGGGGCAATTGGTCAGCACAGACTTTTAAGCAAGAGGGAGTTATCTTGTCTGGCCCTGGTGCTTTTCCTGGCTTTTGTCTGTGTAATAGAACTTGCACTTCTTTTTCTGTGATCACCAGGAGTTGTGAGCCCAATGGATTGGGGCCAGTTGTAGGAGGCTTGGCTGTTGTTGGTGTGTTTGAGATGTGGGTTGTGGAGATAGGTGCCTGTAGTTTCTTTTCAAACCTGCAGTAAAACACATTCAGGTCATCTGCTATTTGTTGATTTCCTTCTGCCTGGGAAAAAGGTTTGTTGAAGCCAGTGATGTTTTTAAGAGTTTTCCACATGTTTGCTGGTTCATTTGTTGAGAATTGATTCTTTAACTTTTCAGAGTAGCTTCTTTTTGCTGCTCTGATTTCTCTTGTTAATATGTTTCTGGCCTGGTTGTATAGCATTCTATCACTTTTTCTGTAGGCTTCCTCTTTGGAACGATGTAGCTGCTTAAGTTTAGCTGTGAAGCAAGGTTTATTGTTGCTATATATTTTCAGGTTCCTTGTTGGTACACATAAGTCTTCGCAGAAGCTAACATATGATGTTACAGTATCTGTGAGCTCATCTAGGTCTGCAGAGGCATCTTCAAAAACATTCCAATCAGTGCAATCAAGGCAGGCCTGGAGTTTCAGCTTTGCCTCATCTGACCAAGTCTTCACTGATTTAATTGTTGGTTTAATGATTTTAAGTCTTTGTTTGTAGGCAGGTACAAGGTGAATCATGCAGTGGTCAGAGTGTCCCACAGCTGCTCATGATAAAGACCTATAAGCATCTTTTACTGTTGTATAGCAGTGGTCTAAAGTATTTTTGCCTCTGGTGGGACAATTTACATGCTGGAAATATTTTGGGAACTCTTTCCTTAAATTTGCTTGATTGAAATCTCCTACAATGATGGGAAGGGAACCTGGGTGTTTGTCTTCAGCCTCCATAATTTGATCAGCAAGAGTTCATAATGCCTTGTTTACACAGGCTTGTGGAGGAACATACACAGCTATTAGGAGAAATGAGAACTCATGTGGAGAGTAAAATGGCTTGCAGTTGATGTGTAAAGACTCTAAGTTTTCATCACAAAATTTATATATTATAGTTATATCCTAAGACCAGCTGTTGTTGATATATAAACATAATCCTCCACCCTTTGTTTTACCTGATGTCTCTTCAATTCTGTCTGATCTAAATGTCTGAAATCCTGGGATGTATATGGTGTTATCTCCATGAATTTGTGGATTAAGCCAGGTTTCAGTAAAACAAAGAGCAGCTGAATTATGAAAATCAGAATTCCATCTATTTAAGAGATGAATTTCATCCATCTTGTTAGCCAGTGAGCATAAATTAGTCAGAAAGACTGAAGGGAGAGGAGTTTTTTTTCCCCTATTCCTTAGTCTGCTTAAAATTCCCACTCATTTACCACGTCTCCTCTTCTGGAGTGGTCGCTTCTTTGCTTTCTTTGTTGTAATCCATAGCACCAGGGAATTGGTTAGAATCTCCTCCACGTTTGCAAAGACAGGTGGGGATGGGGAATCAGAAAGCTGCTCCTTAAGGAAACTTTGCCTAATTCTTAGCAGATGGTCTCGTGAGTATGAAATCCGTAGTGACTTGCAGATAATAATAAGGAACAAAGAAACCATTAGAGAGCATTTCACCGAAGCAGCCATCGTAACATTGACTACTATTGCTGAAGTAGTATTTTCTGCAGTCAAGTTTGGTGCGGTTAACCTTGAGTTTGTATCTATTGTGTGCTCTTGTATTGTTATGATTAAAGCTGAAGTATTCATTTGCAGGTAGGACATTGCAATGTATGATTTTATATACTATATTTAGATCGGACCAGAGGTGGCGTAGTTCTAGGTTTTCTAGGTCTAGAGTTTCAAGTCTGGTTGCATAAGGTATTCTGCAATGAGCAGAGGAGCGGAGAACTCTTCTTGTGAAATATTTCTGGACTTTTTCAATTGTGTTAATATCAGATACATGATATGGGTTCCAGACTGATGAGCTGTATTCAAGTATAGGTCTAGCAAATGTTTTGTATGCTGTAGTTAGAGAAGCTACGTAGGATTAGACTCTTAATGCCTTTTTGGTTATGTAGTTACAGTGGGCTCTAGCACTTAGATCATTTGAGATGAATACTCCAAGGTCCTTGACAAAGTTTGGATCCTCAACAAGGTCTTGACTATTCAGCCTGTATTTTATTTTCTGATTTTTTTTCTGCCAATATGTAAGATAGAGCATTTATTTGTTGAGATTTGAAGTTGCCATTTGTTTGACCATTCTGATACATAGTCAAGATCTTTTTGGAGGGTAGCAATATTGTCTGTGATGTTGAATAGCTTTACATAATCAACAAAGAGAATGCAGTTGCTCTTATTATGATCACAGAGGTCATTTATGTAGAGTATGAAGAGAGTTGGTCCTAAAACACTGCCTTGGGGGACACCACTGTTGACAGGTACAGAATTTGATAGGACGCTCCCAATTTTGACCATTTGTTGCCTGATTGACAGGAATGCTTCTATCCAGTTATATAGGTGTCCAGAGATACCACAAGATTTAGTTTTAGTAGTAGTTTGTTGTGTACCACTGAATCAAAGGCTTTACAGAAGTCTATGTAGATTGCGTCTATTGCTTTGCGCTGATCGAGTTGTGTAGTCCATATGTTTTTGCAGTGTAAGAGTTGCAGATTACAGGATAGTTTTTTTTCTGAAACCAAATTGTTTATTAGAGAGTAGGTTGTTTGTCTCTAAGTGGAGGAAAATGGATTGGTTAATTATTGATTCCATGACTTTACAGGTGACTCAGGATAAGAAGATTGGTATGTAATTTTCAACTAGGCTGGGTTCTCCCTTTTTGAAGATGGGGATGACCATGGCTTGTGACCATAGGCTTGGCAAAGGAGCTGGTCCTGAAAGATTTTCAAAGATTATGCTTAGAGGTTCAGCTATGGCAGTAGATAGCTTTTTTAAGAAGTAGGCATATATTCTGTCTGGTTCAATAGATAGGGATGGTTTTAGATTGCGCAGTGCTTTCTCAACAATGTCTTATGTAAAATCGATATGTATTAGAACATTGTAGTTGTCTGTGGTTCAACTAGGAAGTATTGGGCTTGATCCATTGCTGTTTACAAATACTGAGCCAAAGAATATGTTAAAGAGGTTTGCTTTGATGGTGTCGTCATTGCAGTCTTTGCCATTAGGTCCTTTCAGGGGTGGGATGGACCTTGAGTCTTTTAGTTTGTTGTTTACAAAGTTGTAGACAGCACAGCTGGAATTTGTCCGCAGAAGGTTTTTCTCTTGTTTAATGTGATAATTGGTGCATTCAGTTTTTATCTGGTGGCATAGATTTTTGTATAGACTTTTGAAGTTGGCAACGTGACCAGATTTGTTTTTTCACCAAAGTGATCTCTTTTTGGATTGAAGCTTCCTTATTGTTATGGGTAATCTGTTTTTTCTATTTTGGAGAGTTGTTATTGGTTCATATAGTTTGATGGCTCTTTTGATTTCTAGTAAGAATATGTTGTAATGGTCTTCAACAGTAGTGGATCCAGTGAATAGAAATTGCCAATCAAGGGAAGAGAGATCATTGATTATAAGATCATACCTGCCTTTTTTGAAGTTATCATTGGGGATTTTGTTGTCATGATTATTTTTGTGTGGATGTATGTTGAGACAAAAGTCAATCATGTTGTGGTCACTGTTGGAAAAGGGTTCTTTAATTTGTATTCCATAAATTGAATTCAAACTATTACAGAAGATGAGATCGAGGCAGTTGTTAAGCCTAGTATTGTTGGTTACTAGTTGTTCCAGTCCCAGATTTGTTACAGCATTGTAGAAGGCTGCATGTATGGGTTCAATTGTACATTTGTTTAGGGTCCAGTTAATGTGAGGTAGATTGAAGTCATCAAGAAAGATAAAAGCGTGTGGGCAGGATGCTGCCCATGTTAGTAGTATATTTAGCTTGTTTACATGTTCGATGTCATAATCAGGGGTTTCTGTAACATAGTAAGAACCAAAATGTGATATTTAAGGTCAGTTCACAGATAATGGTCTCAGGAAGAGCAAGTTCTTGGGTAACTTGGATGTTTTTTAGATGTAAGAACTTTTTGTAGAAGATAGCAACACCACCTCCTCTACGGATTTCACGATCAGATCGGTAAACATGATAGTGTCTTACTGAGGTAATGTAGTCAGGGAGAGATGCGTTGAGCCATGTTTCACAGACAAATATGATGTCGAATTTAGCCATATTTAGTAAGAGGAGAAATTCAGGTATTTTATTTCCAAGGCTTTTTGAATTGAGTAGCTTGCATTTAAGGCCAGTTGTAGTTTGAATTGAGGTAGTTGTGGGGCATGCATGCCTAGTCTTGGGTGATGGTGGATTGGTTGAAGAAGGTTTGGATGCTGAGTTGTGGGTTGTGTGACTTTCTTTTGATACAATCTGCACGGTAATCAATGTACAGATCCTTCTCTCCATTGTCAAGATAATTTTTGAGTTCTGTGCATAGTATACAGGAGCAGGTATGTTGCTGTAAGGTTAGGTCAGGACGAGATCAGAGGTTTTTATGGTTGGTGTTGTTTTTGGAGAGTGAATTTATAATATAAATGAATTTACATTTGCTTAATTCATTTTTGCAAATGACTCTGCAGAAGCATGTGGCCACAGAGCCATCTCTGTTTTTGAGCTCTCGGCCAATGCAAGAAATGTCAAGTATTTCATCAGGGGAGATGGTTGATGCTTGATAGTCACTAATGATGTTCCAGACAATTGTGATATCATCACTGTTATTGATGTCCTCTAGACCAAATAAGATGGTGTTAGGACGCTTTCGTTTATGCTCTACAGCTTCTCTGATGAGGATTGGGATATCATTATTTGTTCGATTTATGGTGTTTTGTGGATTAGGTTGCAATTGTTGGTTTATAACTATTGGATTAGGTTGCAGTTGTTGGTTTGTAGCTATTGGATGTTCAGGTTTTTGTGTTGTGTCTTCTTTTTTTTCTCAAGGTTAGTTAATCTTTAATTTTGGGACACCATTCAAATAGTAGGGGAATGTCAGGAACTGTAATTCAGCATGACCTGGAAAGTTATTGATTTCCTCTTCCTAGATTAGCACAAGATCTGACATTGTAGGATTTGGAGGTTTCCCTACTCCTGCAAAATTTTAAGCTATTATAATTAAGAATGAGTATGGAACAAGCACTGACAATGGCAAACTTAAACAACTCACAGAGCTCTGTTTTGTAAGATCTATTCAGTTGGGCCTACAGTCTTGGATATTGCTTTTCAAGTTACATTTTAAAAAAATATCTCTGCCAATTTTGTCAACTTTTGGCAACTGCCATTGTGTTGATCAGTTAGTTTGGTGACCTCTCCAAAGACCAGAACTGTGAAGCCACTCATGAGCATTTCACTAAATCATTGCAGGGAATGTTTTGGTGGACAGTTGTTAGACAGCATCAAAGAAAGTTCATGTGGTACCCCCTGTCCACTCAACATATATATAAAAAGTCCTCTGGGTAACATCAGAGAGATGTACGCTGTTTCCAACACAGTCCATATTGAGCTTGAAAAAAATTGCAGAAAGCTGAAAAGCAGTACTGCAGGCTACTTTTGCTGGCTGCTGGCTGCCTGCAATTTGGCAGTTCGAATCTCATCAAGCTCAAGGTTAACTCAGCCTTCTGTCCTTCTGAGGTCAGTAAAATGAGGGTCAGATTGTTGGGGGCAATAAGCTGACTCTGTAAACTGCTTAGAGATAGCTGTAAAACACTGTGAAGTGGTATATAAGTCTATGTGCTATTGCTATTAAAGTTTTGTTTATTTAGAAGAAACCATCATTCATAAACTCATGCTTCAATCAATCAGAATTATGCTATTACTTCTGATCTTTTTGCACATCACAACTTGTATTGATGGACATTGCAAATTATTACCACTAAAAACTGTGTAACTTCAACATGTTTAAGAACTTTTCTACTCTCTCTTCAAAATAAATAAATAAATAAATAAGTCCTGTCACTATTTCAATTTTATCAGAGCAGAGAGAAACTAAGGGATGACATCTAGACAAAAATTGTTGTCAGCAAATTGATGACCATATGCCATAATTAAGAATTTCAATCAGACTTTATTCAGTCTGATATAAACCAGAATATATTTTCTAGAGAGTCCAGTTAAAAAATCATATTTATTCAATATTCCTACATATACTTTAAATACTTTAAATTATTTTAAAATAGACCGAATACATACAATATTATTTAAAAACAATGGTAATAATGTTTAAATTCATTTTTAAAAGGATCTGAAAGTCTTTACTCAGTCATCCTATTAATTTTCTGAATGCCAAGCCAAGAGTGAGTCAGCTGCTTAAATTAAGGGAAGCCTAATTAAAATTATACAAATAATAGGTGAGGGGGATCAACCTTTATCACCCTCATAGTGGCATATCAGAATATTTAACATTCTTCCTATCAATATGATACATCCTCATTTCATTTAAAATATTAGTAGCCATCGTGCCTTAACATTCTGATAGCAAGTCTATGGAATAATTAGTCTTAGTTCTTCCACAGTATAATTGAATTTGTTCATGAATCTGTACGTGTCTTTCCCTCTCCAATGGCAATACACTGCCACTATCATCTTCCCTAGCTTATGCATTATACCCAGTATCTACGAAAGAATGCAATATTATTGTTGTAGACATTGAATTGATACATTCTCTTAAATATTGGAAGAATTAGAAAAGCAAAGAGCACTCCATGCAAGATGGCTAAAGCATATTTTCACTCATGTGATACAACTTATTTATTTGTTTGTTTGTTTGTTTCTAATTTAAATTATAAGGCAACCCACTCATTGATGATTGTGGACAGCTTACCAGGATTAAAAAACAAAAATAGGATACATTATCCTTACCTTGGAGCACAAATGCTTCCCTAAAATGTTTGGGACCCTCCCAAGTAGATCAGGAACAAAACATGAGCTTTGGGCTTATTTAGCTAAAACAAAAGTGGCTGTTGTGGCTCACACTGAGTCAGAAGACCATTGAGAGGGTGATCATGTGACTGTTTGAAATTTGAAAGTGCGAGCTGCATGAAGGAATGAGCTCCATCAGTTTGTTCCCGCTCCTGCCAACCTAGCAGTTTGAAAGCATGCAAATGTGACTAGATAAATAGATACCACTTTGATGAGAAAGTAACAGGGACATGCATCTCTGGGCAACTGTGATTTCACTGGCTAATCCTTCAACCTGGAAAAGCTCATAAATCCTTTAATGCCTGTTCATTTGATTCCAGAGCAACTTACTAATGCACACTACTAATGCAATCCAGATTTTGGGGTGGTGGGTGAGGTTATCCACTAAAGCCATTAAAAAAGAAAGCTTCAATGGAAAAGCTCAGTTAATGCATGTTTTGACTCCAAGCATTGGATCTTGGCTGTGGAATTGATAATATAATGTGCATTGCATGTGGTTTATAAAGCCCTCTGGTCACAAAGTTGTAGAACAGAAATAATGATAATACCCAGAAATTACACTTTTGCTTTTCCATTTCAACTGTACACAACACCATTTAGAGTTGTCAGGAGGGATAAAACAGCAGCCATTGTCATTTTCCACTCAAGATTCTGTCCAACAAAACATACACTGGAACAAAAAAATTTAAACACTAAGATTCAATGGAAGCCAGAACTTTTCTTGTTGAGATTAATGGGCAGACAACTAGGAAAGAGCCACAGAAGATTATTTTTATATATAATCCCAATCCCAAGACTACTATAAGCCCCAAAATGGAAAGATTCTGATACACTCACTGTGGAGGAATAATTGATGAAAACAATGGAATTAGAAGATATTGCAAAATTAAGAGTTTTGCTTAGAAAAAAATCGGCTATTACATTTGTTAGTGACTAGAAACCTCTTGTGGACATTTTGTTAAAAAAAGAAACAAAATGGAGGTGGACTTTCAACAGAGCAGCTGATTGGTTTACCTTGTTGCTAAGTACCAAAATGTAATATCTTTTAAAATGGCACATGGGTGAATGTAGACACAATCAGTTTTCTGAAATTTTAGTTGATTAGTTGTCCTCTCTAGGATGAGCTTCTTCGAAGACAGGATCTGAACCAACACCTGGTGTTTTGGTGCTGCTGCCAGATGCCACATTAAGTCAAAAAGAATAGAGCAAAAATGTCTTCATGAAATAGCACAAAGCATTGGCTTGCAATTGAGAATATTTAGAACATAGAATAATCGTTGGAAGGGACTTCAGAGGTCTTCTAGTCCAACCCCTTGCTTGAGCAGGAGGCCCTACATTTCAGACAAATAGATGTGCAGTCTCTTGTTGAAAGCCTCCAGTGATGGAGCACCTACAACTTGGAATTTTGTCACAACTCTGTATAGAAAGTACAGCATAATGAGCTCTGTATGTTAAGAGCAATGATTCCAGCTATTTATAAAATCCTCTATCAATAGAGAAAGAAAAGATGTAGAAAGTAGTGCTCTTTACATCCTGCCTGAAATGAAAAAATGCTGCAAGTTGCCAACATTTTAATTAAGGGTCCTTATTTGCTTACAGCTATGCACTTAAAGTCATTTCTCTTAACCACTGGTGCCAAATTTGTTTCGAGCTGGTATATCTCTGTGAGTCTTTCTAAAAGTGGCTGGATTCCATCAAGGCTCCTGACCTGAAATGAACTATTTAGAAATGAATTATTTGTCAAGCCTAAGCAAGTTATTTTACCAGGTATCACATTTGGGGGGTAACAATGAATCTACTCTTCACCTGCTGTGCCCTGTGGTTAAGGAGAAGTGGATTAGTCAGTCTGAGGGAAGTTGGATTGGACAAACACATTTTTTTTAAATGCCCCATTTCAGCCTCCTGCAAGTCTCTATATAATAATTCAATTAAAGCACAAAGAAACCAAGGTTCTGTAAACCTTCAGAGGAGTGAACATTCCATTACCAGCCTGACGATATATTGGAAATGTAGTTCCTTTCTCCTTAGCCTTAATATTACTGCAGTTTCAATGAATTTTACTGCAGTCCTCCTTGCAACTGTTTCTTCGAACCAGAAACTTCACCCTCACCTTTTACGATGGCTGAATTGAAGACTAGAATTCTCAATCTGAACAGTCTATTTTTTACAGCAACTTATCAAACAGTGGCCTTTAGCTGTTGTTCTGTGACAGCCACTCCATTAAAATCCTGATGTAAACAAGTGGAGAAGGTGAACTAGAAGAGCAGATATTTGCACAGCATTACTGTCAGGTAAAATTTTAAAGATAGGTTTTATGAACCCATTACTTGCAGTCAAGGCTTCTGACTACAGCATCAGAAATCATAGAGGAGACAAAGTGACTCGTGGGAATCAGAGGCTGCTGGGAATCAGTACAAAGCTTCCTTCAGATAATTCAGTTTAGTACAGGATCCTTTTCCACCCATGTTAAGTGACAATCTGGCTGGGAAGCTATACAGATGCAGGATGTGATGGCAAGTAGGTTACCTTCTGGTGGGAATATTACAAGCTTTTTGTTATGACTTAGCCCCCAATACATGCATGATTACATCACACAGATGGGTGCCAGGTGATGTTGGCATGACTTTTTTTTAACCTTTAAAGGAGAATATTTGTTTGCCCTACAGGCAGAAGACTGACAGAACTTATCCACGGACCATCAACTAGCTGTCAGAAGACATGATGAAAACTCTTTTAATTTCATAACCTACAGAAAGACTTAACCATAGTTTCAATTGGGAAAATGTGACCATCCTAGACCAAGCCAAGTCCCAAAAAATCCCAGGGAATTGCTAGAAGCCTGGCACTCTGATGAATTAGCCATCCATAGACACACAGACATTAAAAATATCTGTAGACTATGCAAAGAAGACAATCAACCAGCCAAAAAGGGAACAAAAAGACCCAAGCACCTCTCCACCAGCAATCAGCATCCAGATCAGCATAGATCAGGGCTGTCCAACTTGCAGCCTGTGGCCGGATGCGTCACACGCTGGCCACGCCCATGCCTGGTTTAGGGAAGAGGAAAAAAAGTCACATGACACCACCGGAATGCTGCAAGTTTGGCACCCCTGGTGTAGATTAACTTCAAAATTAACATCAGACCAACAATTCAAGTAAACAATAGCCCAATCAAGAAACTGCCAAAGAAACCAACAGTAAACAGCCCAACTGAAAAATCTCTAAGACCATCCTCCACCAACACTGACAGACAAACCACTAGAATATAAATTGACAGCAAATCATATTCCTTACTAGCACTGATGATGTTACCTAGTTTGGCAAATGAAATGTCTGCCGGAAAAGAAGCAAGTTCAGAGAACAACAAGGACCCCCGATTTTTATTTTTATTTTTTAATACCAACTTCAGAGAAAGAAAGGAACAAACCTCTTGGGGAATCCAGATTCCTTAACTTTCACAGAGGTGAAGTTGCCATCTACCCATATGCATACACACAGCTTATGTTTTAACAAGAGCAGGTCAACAGGAGTAAAAACTCTTTTCTAAACAAGGGAGTTTTCAATAACCACAGTACGCTTAACATTGTTGAGATTCTATTGATGACGAACTTTCGCTCAGTCCTTATTGGCAAGGATGACTGAAGGGCCCTTTAAATGGTGTGTGGTTTGTTTTTTCTTTGTTCTCCTTTTCCCCCCATTTCTGCTATCTTTATTATCTCTACTCCACCTCTTTTTTTTTTTCAATCATCTTCTTTTTTTATCAACCCCATAATCCCTTTTGGAGTGGAATCTGGGCAACCGAATGGAGCTGAGTGTTCACTGGCCGGATGCCCTTTCTGTCACCAATGCAGAGCTTTTTTTACAGCAGATATATTCTCATTGTGCCCAGAGAGAGAAATATCTACCTCTACCTAGGATCGAACTCACAGCCTCTTGATTGTGAGGTGAGAGCTCCACTGCCTCATTTTCAAACAATTTGAAAACTGTCCAGAACTCACTGGAAATTAAGTTGGCCTACAAATGTAATAAATAATTACTAATTAATTATTCTGTAGTTAGCCTCATAAAATTCTCCTATTTGGAACAATACTACAAATACATGCTAGAAATCGGAAAGTTTATTGCATAGTCAGGTTCCCTCTTGTAACCTTGGGCCTTGTTATTATTTGAAACTAAAAGTCTGTGTAGTAAGGAACAGAAAAACACATTGAAGTTAAATTGTAATCCAAGTATATAAAGTAACCCCTCCAGCTTTCAGGCCTGCTGTACATCCTCTGATGAATTGGGGTGGGGGGAAAGTCCGTAGAACATTTGCCATATATATGATCACCTCCATTCGGAAGAGAAATGTATTGGTTTAGAATTATTTTTCAGTGGATGTATTTAAGGTTTTGTATGAAGTCGGTCTCAACGGAAGCATAAGTGACATAACAATCCTGACATCCGAACATTAAAAATAGAAGAATAGATGACATCATGTTATACAAAAAAAAAAAAAAAAAAACACCACTTTCAGTGGTATTTTTCCACACTGGCATTTTATATATGAATCAAGCCGTCTCATGAATGACAGCCTCTGTCATGTCTGGTTTGGCCCCAGCTTTGTTGTTTGAAAGAGTAAAATGCTACTCTCATCTATTTGAAGCAAGGACAGAATACAGATGCAATAAATAAATTGATCCTGAGGGACACAGGTACGGCTCACTATTTTTCACCATGGTCTGTGCAGCTTCAAAAAAAAAAAAACCCTCAAAAAGAGAAAACATCAATCTGAAGTTAAGAGGAATGAGCTATTAAGAATTTTACAGCAGTTGTTTTGCAACCTATTATAAAATACAGGTACAAAATGCAATTCCACCCCCCCATCCCATCCCCCATCCCCATTTTGGGGTTGGCTTTTAACATTAGATTTCCAATATGTTGGCCCTCAGTCCAAAATTGATTTCATTTTTTTAAAAATCAAGCTGAATGTTTTTCAGTTCCATCTGAAATATACACAGTATCATGAAGTTGTAGAAATGGGAAAAAATCTACAAGGATCATCTAGTCCATCTGCAAAGCACAGGAAAATCAGTTAAACCACTTTCAAGAGGTAGCTGCCCAGTGTCTTCTTAAGAGATGGAGAATCCACAGCTTCCATAGTCAGATTGTTCTATTGTTCTGCATACTGTACTGCACCCTAACCTTTAAAAAGTGACTTATGACCATTTTTCATACTTATGACCATTGCATGATCACATGGGGCAAAGTCACTGTCATGTCCGTTCGGCAAGGAGACCAGGAGGCAGTGACTGTGGTTTCAGCTCTTTATTAGGCCCCCGGAACCGATCTGGCTCCAAGGGAAAACTTGCGGCTTTTTATTCTCAAGCCGCGGTGGCCACGGCCAATGGCACCGCTTTGAATCTCCCGCGAGTCGTATCCACCAATCGCGGGAGATTCTCAGAGGGCCAATCAACGCAGCTCGCTAAATCAATCAGATCACCCCACGCTTTGACCAATCAAAACGCGGGCTTTCAAGAATGCAAATGAAGGTACAGAACACCCCTCCCCTCTTGGTTTGGTCCTACGTAATGTAGTCCCATAAGTAGGCGGGGCTCCGCACTTGCCTACTGGACCTGCGCAGGTCAGTCGTTGGTTGGCTCCCGGCCGGTTCGGTCGGGTTCTCTGTGTCTCTCAGCCTCGTCGATGGAACTGCCTGATAGGCTTTGCTGGGCCGCTTGTCGCAGCTCCCTCCCGGTCTATCCGGGCTGGTTGAGCTGCAGTTCTCGCCGCTCCCGCCCGGTCTTTCTGGGCTGGTCAAGCTGGCTTGGCTGCTTCTCCCTGGTGAGGCTTCGAGCTGGCTGCTTGCTGGTGAGTATGGTTGGTTTTCTTCTGGGTTTTGGTTCCCGGGGTATTCCCTCCCCTCTTGGCTTGTGTTAAGGGGATTTTCTGTGTCTGGTTGCGTGTCGGTTGTGTTTCTTGTGGCCGTTCTCGATCTTATTTGATCGATGTGGCGTTTCCACGCTCGTCTGTCAGTTGTTTGCAGCTGGTACGAGTGGGGACCTGTCAGTTGGGTTATGGTTGCTGGAACTCATAGTGGGTCTCCGGTTAGGTTTTTTGCGTAGATGGCGTTGCCTGGCGCAAAAGACTGGTGCTTGCTGGAGGAGTTTGGGGGGTTTTCTGGGTTGTATGTGGGGTGCAGTCTGTCGAGTGGGGACCTTATTTTCCTCCCCATCAGTAGCTCTGCCGGGCTTTTGTTCATTGTTGTGTTTGGGGTTATATGTTGGATAAAAAGCATTTTATTTATTTTGTCTTGGATTTCCCCGTGTTCGATTTTCTGGATGGTTTTTTTTTGTGAATTGAACCATCCGTTCTGCCCTTCCGTTTGCTGCTGGATGAGCAGGAGCTGTCAGTGCATGTCGTATGCCCCGTTCCGCTAGGAATTTTTCAAATTCCAGCGAGGTGAATTAGGGCCCATTGTCCAACACGATGACATCCAGGAGGCCGTGGGTTGCGAATAGTTTGCAAAGTTCCTTGATTACGGCCTCTGTGGTGGTGGATTTCATGTTGCTTACCTCCAGCCAGTTGGAGTAAGCATCTACGGTTACTAGGAATGTATGTCCCTTGGTGGGCCCGGCAAAGTCTATGTGGACCCTAGACCAGGGTCCCCTGGGGGTTAACCCATTCCAGGATCGGTGCCGCGGGAGGGCTCGGTCTGGTTTCTTGGCAGCGTTGACACCTTGCCACCCAGGCCTCAATTTGCTTATCCATCCCTGGCCACCAAGCATAACTTCTGGCCAGGGCTTTCATTCTAACTATGCCCAGGTGCCCCTCGTGTAACAACCCCAATACCTTCCCTTGCAGTTTTTCCGGGATAACCACCCTATCCCTCCACATTAGTTTTAGTGTCTTCCTCTTCTGATGCAATCTAGATCCACATTAGCCTTTCTAGTTGCTGTCTCACACTGCTGATTAATGTTCAGCTTATTTTCAACAATCACAGTCTTCTCTAACATAACACATCCTAACCATGAATCCTCCACCTCTATCAATCAATGACTACTTCAGCTTCAACCACAACAATACAAGAGCACACAACAGATACAAACTCAATGTAAACCGCTTCAAACTTGATTGCAGAAAGTACGACTTCAGCAACAGAGTGGTCAATGCCTGGAATGCACTACCTGACTCTGTTGTCCTACTTGGTCTTCATGAGCATTAAGCAGTCTTCCCAATTTTGTATCATCAGCAAGTTTGATAAGCAAGCCTAACAATCCTATTGTCCAGATCATTAATAAAAATGTTGAAGATACTGGTCCCAAACGACCCTCTTGTGAGATTTACTGGTAATGGGTCTCCAACCTGAGTAATTAATGCTGATTCTTTTAAGTGCTAAATTGTTGATCCACTTCATGGCAGCACATCTGTATCACACTTTAATATTCTCAGTGAGATTGTCATGTGGAACCTTGTCAAAAGCTTTGCTGAAATTGAGTTAGTTTATAACCACAACATTCCCCTTTATTCTCATTTAAAATAGATACCTTGTCAGGAAAGGAGACAGATTTGTATCATAGGACCTTTTTTTGACAAACCCTTACTTCTGGCTCTTAAAATGTTGCCACTGTCCTCAAGTTGCTTACAAATGGATTGTTTTATTATCTGTACTAACATTTTCCCCCCAGAGATTGATGATCAATAATTACTTAGTTTTCTCCTTTCTTGAATTGGGGATCCATATTTGCTCTTCTCCAGTTTGGTAACTTCTTCTCAGTTCTCTGGCCTTCTCAGAAATAATTGACAGAGGTCCCAAAACATCATCAGCCAGTTTCTTCAGTATTCTAGGATGTCTTTCATGAACATTTGCAACTTAAGGTATTCAAACTAACTAGAAGCTTTTTATTCTATTCTGATTGACCTGCATCCTCAATTGTAAGGGTTATTTCAAGTCTATGCTACTTAAATCACCATTTTCTTTCGATGTAAAGACAGAGGCAAAATAGGAGTGTCTCCATTTTCCTCCATCATCTGTTAAGACTGTTTCATTTGGAATAAGCTGTGAGCCCATCACCACTTTTGTCTTTTTGCTGTTGACATATTTGAAGAAATCCTTCTTGCTGGATTTTGCCTCTCTTATTATCCTTCATTCACTTTCCATCTTTACCTTCCTAACCTCATTCCTACATTTCTGAGCTATATTTTTGTAGAATTTTTTGGTTGTTAGCCCTTCCTTCCTTTTTCAATAAGTATCCTTCTTTAGCCTCAGCTCTTCACAATGGCATCTTTAGATGTCTTCTAGTTCTCTTCCTCCGTGATATTGCTTGAGACTATGCTATCCTTAATATCCTTTTCAGGAAGTTCTACCAGCCACAATACTTTTGCCTTTAATTTTTTTTCACACAGTATCTATTAATTTATCATAATCTATTAAAAATTGCCCTTCTCAAATTCATGGTTGGGTTTGTTTCTGGCTGAGTTTTGAGTTAAAACCATGAATTCTAGAAATGCATGAAAACATATACCCAGAGTTCTCATGTTGTTAATATCTTCAGACAACTCCTCTTAATAGTAGCCAAAATCAAGAAAGAAGAGCCTCTAGAACTCAACCTTTTGAAAGAAAAAAAAATGAACCAAGTCAACCCAATCCAAATCAAGAATATATCTGAGATCTTATATTGGGTAGAACAGTTGTTATTGTAGCTAAAATCATAATCACTATATGGATATGGAGGGGGAGCTTCCATAATCTGTTTTAACAAATCTTCATCCATATCTTCTGGCTGGTTTTGTGGCCTGTATCAGATTTCCAGCAAGATAACCCTTCCATTGAATTACCCTTTTGCCTTAACCCAGATTATTTCAATGTGTGTTACATTTGTATTACTTTCTGGGTCAGCTTTACATGTGGATCTCTTCAGAGGTAAGTTCATTCCCAATATGCATTATTGTTCTATTCTTTTTCTGTTGCTTTGGCCCTCATCAATGTTCCCCCTGTGGGATTATCTTGCTTAATTCATGTTTTTTTAAAAAATTATATTTCTGTAATCACTTTTACATCAAACTATCCTTTCTGCCAATAATATCCAGTTCATCATGCTTGCTGACAATACTTTGTGTATTAGTATGAAGACATTTTAATAGACTCTCTGTTCTGTTCTTGGGTATTAATACATAGTTGGGCAAAATTCCTGGGCATTACCATACAGTCCAGAACATAAGCATAAGAAAGTGCAGGAACATCGGGTTTTCCAGTTCCACGTGGCTTCGGTGGCAGCAGAAATTTGCGACTGTTCGCGATTCCTGCTGCACTTGCCGCCGAGGTACCCCCGATCCAAATGAGTCAGGGGGATATGGCTGCCCTGTAGGGACAGCCGAAGAGAGAGGGGAGCCGGACAGGGGACAGGGGGTTGGGGTGTCGCAGACCCCCTCCTCGTCCAGAAAAACCCCTTTTTCCCAAGGTGGTGGAGCGGCGGTCAGCAATGGCCACCACGAAGAAGCCTGCAACCGGGTAAGATTGTGCTGGAGGAAGCAAGAAAAGTGAAAGTGCTGGCTGAGCCGGGTCAATCAACATCTTTTAAATTCGCTGGAACTGAGCTGTCTGAATTGCTGGAGGATACATTGTATCCCTAAGAAGATTGAAAGTGGCGGAGAAGCTGTTAAAGGGAACTTTTTTTTCTTCACTCTCCCACCCCATGCAGATGAAGAATTGAAATTTGTTTGGGCACTGAAGGTGAACTATTCTGAAAGTTGAAGTTAAGGGACAAAAGAGTTCTTGGACATTGGACTTAAAAATTTAAGAAATTGGAAAACCCTTATTAGAGGTATGGATTTCTGATCATTTAAAAATTGATGTTGCAAGTGGGAAGGGAGAGGAAAAAAATTGGAGCAGAAGTGAAAAAAGGAGGAGATTGCCTAGAATCTCAAAGAAAGATATATGGTAATTGGACCTCTTTGATTAAACAGTAACCCCAGAAAGAGAAATAGAAGAAGGAAGAAAAGTATTAACTTTTGGAAGTTTTTTTGAATTGTTTTTGATTAAAAATACTTGGTTGGTTGTTTTGGGGAAAGTTTCTCTTTTCAGGATGGCATCGCTTGTGGATGAACTAAAGACTGAATATCAAAAATATAAAAAGGAAGAACAAGATGGAAAAGATACTTTGGGCACTTTATTTCAATTTTTAGAAATGGCGTTATGTACTTATGAAAAGTTGATTACGCAGCAGAATGACTGGGACAAAGAAGAAGAGGAAGAAGAAGCCATCTTTGATGAACAATGGGTTTTTTCCGGGGAGGAGGAGAAAGAGGATAAGAAAAAGGGGATTTTAAGGTTTGAAAAAACAAAAAAAATGAGAAAAATGAGAAAAATGAGAGGAAAGGTGGATGCAAGGTTAGAAAGCAAAGGAAAGGGAGTAAGAAAAAGGAGGAGGAGAGACAAAGGGGTAAAAAGGGCAAGGAGAAGAATAAGTAAGAGAGAAAGGGGGGGAGGAGAAGCCTCAATGGTGGGAAGCAAGATCTAGAGAAAAAAAGTTTATTTAGAGACAATGGGTGAATCTAATTAAGGATAAAAGGGGGATTCTGGAAGGTACATAAGATTGTGTTCGTATATGTGTATTTAGAGTATTTACACAATAAATTACACATTTATTGTGTAATTTTAGAATCTACTAAACAGAATCCCAAGATAAATTAAGTGTTATATGAAGTATTTTTAAGTTAGGGTAATGAGTTAAAGGTGTCACTCCAATTAGTGTATAGGAGAAGTATAGTAAAAGAAAAAAGATGAATGGATAGTTGGAAATAGAACAGACAAAGAATGTTATTGAAAATGGTAATAAGATATGGAACGATATATAAAGGTTTTGTTATGTTTTTTTGGGTTTTGTATGTTGATAAAAGGCAATAAAATTTTAATTAATAAATAATTTGGAAGTTGGGATAAGATATGAAGTTAAATAGATAAAGTAAATATTGATATTATAATTGGGAATCATTATGTTCTATTGGTTTTCTTCTTTAATTATCACTAATTTTTTTTAGAAAAGAATTTATAAGCTGTTATGCCTTGATTGTTTGTGCACTGTTTTTGTAAAATTAATAAAATTGGTTTATATAAAAAAAGAAAATGATAATAAGATATGGAAGGATATATAAAGTGAATATGATGTTTGAATTTGTGTCTGTGAGAAGAGTTTCAACCCAGGATCAGGCAGCCTACAGAAAAGATGTTTTAGTTTTGTTTTGTTTTTTCTATGTTCTGTGTTTTATATGTTTATGAAAGGCAATAAAATTTTAATAAGCAAGAAATATAATTTGGATAAAAGGAGAAGTCTGGATAAGATATAAAGTTAAATAGATAATGTAAATATTGATATTACAATTTGGAAATATTTTGTATGTTCTATTGGCTCTCTTTAATTATTATTATTCTTTTTTTAGAAAAGATTTTTCAAGTTGTTATGCCTGGATTGTGTATTGTTTTTGTAAAATTAATAAAATTTGTTATTAAAAAAGAAAGAAAGTGCATGAACATCTGATGTAACAAAATGGTGCAGTCTTTGATTTTCAACTGGATTGAATCT
This sequence comes from Hydrophis major, assembly GCA_033807585.1. Taxonomy (NCBI): domain Eukaryota; kingdom Metazoa; phylum Chordata; class Lepidosauria; order Squamata; family Elapidae; genus Hydrophis; species Hydrophis major. The sequence goes on from CM066328.1 coordinate 182,877,304, forward strand.
ACTTCTGAAGCAGAGGTGTAAAACTCACAATCCACAGGCCAGATGTGTCACTGCTGGCCATAGCCACCTCCAATTTAGCAAAGGGGGGGAAAGTCACAATGTGTCATATGATGACAACGTCACACTGTGAGTTTGACACCCCTGTTCTAAAGGGGAGGTCTGTCATTGTCCAATGAGAGGATGGAGTAGCCTGCTGCCATATTGAATACCTTGTTGGCTATTGCCAAGATGTCGCAGTCTCCCCAGGATTGACTTAAACTATGTTAGAGTAAACCAGCATGAGCTCAGGAAGGTATAACTTAAATACGTATATACCTTATTCTAAAGAATAGATCCTTATTTAAGATTAAAATGCATTTCTCCTTCTGAAGCTAATAAGGAATGCATTTTTTTGTTTTTCTGAGATTCTGAGACAGCTGGGTCATAATTGCAAAAATGCTATTTTTAATTTTGTCTGCCACCTATAGAAACTGTTGCCGATTTTACATTATGTAGCTCTCTTTACTACTACAAATCAGAAAAACGTATTGCTGTTTTTATGGAGCAGCATTTAGAACAGGGTGCTCATGAGAAGCATATTGAATGCAAAGAGACAATTAATCCTCATGACTAATTTAAATTCCATTAATTTCTATGGGACTTAGTTAATCTTAATCTGATTGCTACTTGTGAATTCTAACAGCAACGTGCTTAGAAAGCCAGTATATTTATCAGGCCCTGCTTGGACAGCTAAGCAGATTTGGAGCTGTTTAGTAATTGGACAGAGGAATAGTGGGGCCTCAGGTACACGAAGAACTTGAAAAACATTCCCAGTCACAAACCACTTCTGTATGATTGCTAATAAAAACCCCTAGACCTATCCATGAAATAATCAGTAGTCTGACCAAATAGATTTTACCTTTTATATATTATATTCATTTATTAGAATTATGTTCTAATAAAGAATTGTTACTTGTTCTAATCTATTATAAAACCCCTGTTCATATGTGTTACTTTACTGACAGAGAACATTTTTCACAATCATGGCAGCATCACCTTGATTTATTATTAAATTTATATCCAGCTTTCTTTTTTACAATTCAAGATGGCATACTGAATATTTCTTCCTCCTTTTGTATCCACAACAACAACCCAGTGAGGTGTGTTGGGCTGAGTGACTGGCCTAATGTCACCCAACTGGCTTCCATGCCTATGGGAGGACGAAAACAGGGGTCTCCAATCTTTTGGACCTCGGGGACACTAAACTCATAATTTTAAATCCCACGGACCACTAACACCAACTGACGTTGGTGGGAAAGTCGGTCTCATATTCCAGAGCTGCAGTAGTCACAAGATTGGTTCTTTGGTGATCCCGGAGCAGCTGCTCCTCCAGTCTATGGCAGGCTGGTGTACCCAGGTGGAGGAGCAGCTTCTCCGGGATGACCAAAGGGCCAGTCCTGTGACTACTGCAGTTCTAGAATATGAGACCGACTTTCCCACCAATGTCAGCAAGCCACCCCGGGGTGGATTTCCCTCCTCTGCCATTAGTCTTATCTTCCAGTTCCAACTTGCATGGCTTTACTAAAGGTAAGGTTTGCAATCAGCTGAAGGGTAGGGTCTAGCAGTGGGCAGTCATGTGATCAACTCAGCCTTGTGTTCCCATGCAGCCTGCATTAATTGCTGGGGGGGGAGCTTTGGGGGGGACATTTCTCTGCAGACCACCAAAATTTTATCACGGACCATTGGACTAAAACACATGGTCTTCCAGTTTCTATTCCAGCACCTTTAATCACTCTACTGAAACTGGTTTATAATCATGTTTTTAACCTAAGAATATCAGCATCAAACCTGTTAAAGGTAAAGGTTTCCCATGTCCAGTCATGTCTGACTCTAGGGAGTGTTCATCTCTGTTTCCTAGCCAAGGAAGTAAGTATTGTCGGAAGATATTTCCATGGTCATGTGGCCACCATGATCGTACATCGAGGTGCATGGAATGAGGTTATTTTCCCACTGAACTGGTACCTATTTATCTACTCGCATTTGCATGCTTTCGAACTGCTAGGTGGGCAGGAGCTGGTGAAAGTAATGGGAGTACACCCCATTCTCCGCTTTTCTATTCATTCCCTGACACAGTTTGGAGGGTAGGAAAGAGGACATGAGTTGACATTTGGTCACTGAGGACCACTCATATGTTAGTGTATAATCCAATAGGCCACTTCTATTTTTGCAATATTAATGGTATCATCCAATATACCACTTCTTAATTTGAAAAAGAGATATACAGAGAGATGGATTGCACTTAATTGATGCATTTTTATTGAAGAGAATAGCATTATGTGGTTGGATAAAATCTTCTAACTCCTGTACACAAAGCTGTACAACCAAGAATATAGACCAAGGGTCTTCAAACTTGGCAAGTTTAAGACTTGTGGACTTCAACTCCCAGAATTCCTGAGTTAACATGACTGGAGGAGGAATTCTGGGATTTGAAGTCCACAAGTCTTAAAGCTGTAACGTTTGAAGACCGCTGATATAGAGGAAGCATTTTAAGACAGATGGGAGGGAGGGGTGTGAAATAACAACTATCAAAAGGCAAATATCACTAAGGGTAGTAGCCCACTAAGGCTATTCAGAAGGCCTGCAGAGAGTTTCAGACATTTGGGTCATGGTTGTCCCAAAGGTGCTTTTTTCAGGACGCAACTGGGCTTTCTTGTTTTTTCTCAATCAACCATAACTTTGAAGACTGAGAATCTCTACAGACTTTTAGCTGTACAGTTTGGGATGAACATCCTTTGAATGGTGTTGGAGTAGAATGGATTTCCAGAGGAAAAAAATGCAGACTACAGGAATGATGTGCACTATTCAAGTGACCCTGAGGACACAGATAAACCTCCAAGTGCTTCAACAACCCTCTAAAAGGATGGAAATGATCAGCTGTCTGCAAGGAATATAAATCCTTCTATTCCCCACTATCCTATCAGAGCTGAAGAAGCTTCTTGGATGAGAAGCAAAATGTCTTCAAAAGAAAAAAACAAGAAAGTCCAATTGGCTCCTGAAAAAAGTACCTTTGGGCTATTCAGAAGGATATCAAAGATAGACCTTAAAATTACTCTATTCTAGTTGCTGTTTCCCTCTAAATGATATTACAGGAAATAATAGAAGTGATAGTATGACTTTGTCTCCTCCAGATGTGAAATGTTTACAACTCATTGTAAATCAGCATATTTTCTCGGACATGTTGAAAGTATGCTGCTTGAGAAACATGGAAGTTGCCATCCAACATATCTGCAAGGAACCATGCTGAAGAAATCTTTCTATGTCAAAGGCTTTGAAAAATATTTTCTGTCTTTCTATGTTTGGAACAAAAAACCTTACTGGCAGAGATTGTTGGAAGATTTATTGCAGCTAGAATTGTGGAGATGGAAATACTTCCTGATCTACGCAATATAAAAATGGAATAATCTAACATAGCTTTTCAATCCCTTCTTTGGATAATTTCATTTTGAGTTAAGATTTGGATTTGGATTTACTTTCAACCAAATTTCTCAAAGGTTCATTTTTATTCTTTTGTTACTAGCAGAAAAAGGAATAGCGAGGTATTTTTGAAGACAATATAAAGAATGAGAGATTGCTGAAGAATTATGTAGATTTCTTCAAATGTTGCACTAACTGCCTAAAGGTACCAACATTAAAGAGTACTATGGCATCCAAATAAATCACAAATGATCATGGTGTATGTTTTTATAGGATAAATGTGGCTTGTAGAATTAAGTGCCAGAAAATTGTTTTGGCTGCAACAAATTAATATAGCTATACTCTTTGGAAATTGAGTCTTTAAGGCATTCTGCTCTCAGTTGCAAAATGTACCCATTTCAGATGCCATTTGTGCTTTCTCAGCTATAGAACTTCTATTTGGCTTCCATCTCAGAGGAACTTCAGGGGAGTCTAGTTTAATACTGAGTCCACTCATACACAACTCATTATTCTTCTCCATCAAATTCCAGTGAAAAGGCAACAAAATGATCTAGAAACTGGAAGGCACTTATTGAGAAAGGGCTTTTTAAACTTAGCAAAAAAGTCAAGAAGAGTGATAAAAAAATTGCACATGGAGAGGAAAAATTGGATGAGGAGATTCCAACCCCCAACCCACCCCTGCTATGTTATAACTGTAGAAACTGGCTCATTCTGCTCACTTATTATCTATATCTATAGCTAGCATTTTTCCTGTAGAAAACAAGTTTTGAAGACAGTTTTAAAAGAACATCGATGTTCCAACAAGCAGAAAGCAAAGCAGAATATCAAGAGAGGAATATGTTATGAACTAATAAAGGCGTTTAATAAAGTTTTAATAACCTTAAGAAAAAGCAGGGTTCTAATCCTGCACTTCTGATTGGCCAATAATAGCGACATCAGATTGGTCCCTTCTGGGAAGTCTGATTGGCTGTTAACAGGCCAACTCTCATTGGTTCAAGGGTTTAACACTTCCATGTTTCTCATTGGTCAATAGGACAGCGGCCAGCCCTATAAAAGGGCTGCTGCTGCCCTAGGGTTTTGCTCTGTTCAGTATGCTTAATAAAGAGTTGAAGTTCACTGTTCACTGCCTCGTCTCCACTCATTGCACCCATGCACAGAACTTAACAGAATAAAAAGAGAGAGAGAGAGAGACTTTGCCTGCTGTCTGTAATCCTTAGGGAATGATACAATAAAAGGTGCACAAAAATTCCAATAATGACTGCTAGCTAGCTGTATGATGCCTCTAATAGTGGAACTGGGAGGGAGCTCTTTGCTTTAAGACAGGGGTCTCCAACCTTGGCAACTTTAAGACTTGTGGACTTCAACTCCCAGAAGCAAGGCTGGCTGAGGAATTCTGGGAGTTTGAAGTCCACAAGTCTTAAAGGTTGGAGACCCTTACTTTAAGACATCCAGTGGGCATCTGGTTAGCTACTGGTTAGCACCAAAATTCTAGTCTAGAACCGACCAATCGTGGGAGATTCCTAGCGAGCCAATCGGCGCGGCTCGCCTAACCAATCAGAGTGCCCCGCGCCTTGGCCAATCAAGGCACGGGGATCTCAAGAATGCTAATGAGGGGACAGAACAATTTGGATGGAAGCAGGTGAGGAAATAATGCCTGCAATCAAATTGGCCACTTCTGTAGAGCAGAGTTAAGCAACTGGAGTAGAGCTTGAACACATACCAGCTGGTAACTCCAGCTACTCTAGCTGCACAGTAGGCAATGCCATGTGTGAGGATTCTTCCCCAGTTCCAAACTGACTTTCAAATGTCAGCTTAACTCAAGTCAAGATGAATGTCGCTTGATTTGTTTCTTATTGTGCCACAATTTCTTTTTGCAATGATAAAAGTTTTGAATGGCTGAGGGGTGATTCTTTTCCCCGTGGATTCAGAGGAATGCTGGTTGACTTAGCAGCAGTGAGGTCGAGAGAAATCCCCACTGTTTTCTCTTTCCAAGTGACAACGGGATGCTTCATTCTTTAAATTCTTTTCTTTTCCCTTCTGTGTGAATTAAAGGTTGAGGATGTTTTGGTTATTCCGGTGAAGTGGAATTGATGGCAACTGTGGAGTCAGCCTCACAATGTGTTCCAGTTCCTACTGGCTGAAAAGTATGCTTTTTAAATGCACAACATATGGCCTTCTGTTCACTGGTGGGTTTTAAATTTTTTACTACTGGTTCTGTGGGTGTGGCTTGGTGGGTGTGGCAGGGGAAGGATACTGTAAAATCTCCAGTCAGAGGTGGCATTTGCTGGTTCTCTGAACTTCTCAAAATTTCCGCTACCGGTTCTCCAGAAGTGGTCAGAGCTGAATACCACCTCTGCTTCTGTTCCCTCATTTCACCCATTGCTACTGCCAGCTGCTGTGGTGGGAGATGTTAAAAAAAAATGTTTCATTGCAATACATAAGAGGTGACTCCACAACTCCTGAGTTACAATGCAAGAGGAAGGGTGGTTTGATAGCCAGGCTGGCTAATCCTACTAGATATGCTCCGATTTGAAGGTTTGTTTTGTTTTTGTTCTATTTTGTTACAAATAGGCCTGGCTGTAGCTTCAACGACACCCTTTGAATTACATTGTTTTGCAGGCTCTTGTGAGTTACCCTGGAAAGGTACCACAAACTGTGTTCTTGGGATACTCCAGCACTCTGAGGCCAGTAGGAATGATCATCAGCTGATCAATTTCCAAGGGCTTTGGAGGAATTGAGGAGTAAAGGGTGCCATGTAGAATTGCCCTAATACTTAAAACATTTTAATTTTTTTTATTATAGAGTAAATGGTCTTAGAATCAGGAGGGAAGGGAAGAGTTTGCCATGATTACTAAATAGCGCATAATTCCAATCAATTTCCAATTCATTTTGCAAGTCCGATAAAAGTCCTAGGGGTTTGATTGGGCTATGGACAATCAAAAATCAATCAGATAATTCAACAATTAATACTTGCTTTCAATGGTTTAGCTTTAGAGTCCTCAACCCAACTTCTTCTCCCAAAATGCAATCTTCCTTCACATTTCACTTCCAAATACAGATTTAATCAGCATGATGGAGACCACAGAGCCTTCCATTTAGGCAGGTGTAAGGGTTTGGAGAGTTATACCCAATCAAGAAGAGATTATATAAAATAATTTTGGTGGTGGGGAGGCAGGCATACCATACATATTATTGTCTCATATTATTATTGGAGCATCTCATTTTTTTCCTCCTCTGGGTAGAAGGTATCTTTTTTTCACTTGTCACCTAAAGCCACCATAAGGAGAATGCTGTTCAGTTTTGGAAGCATTTGTTCCTAAGTCTGAAATCTACTGTATGGCTAAGATTAATGAAAAGTGCTTAGGCTGCTTAACTGAAGGCAAACAGTTCTACTGAAATCTATAAAATATATTTTTGACACATCAGGTGCAACTTTAGAAAGCCTAGACCTCTGTATGTACTTCCTTAAAATCTTGTAAGGAATATCCAGGACCACAAGTAACTGTTTAATCACTAAAATATCAGCAATCTGGTGGTGCAGTAGTTAGAATGCAGTATTGTAGGCTAACTCTGCCCAAACACCAGGAATTCGATCATGACAGGCTCAGGGTTGATTCAGCCTTCCACCTTTCCAAGCACAGTAAAATGAGGACCCAGATTGTTATCATTGACTTATAACCAATATGCTGACTCTGTGGAGTGGTATGTTGGCCTAGAGGTGGAGCTCTTGCCTCACAATCAGGAGGCTGTGAGTTTGATCCTAGGTAGAGGCAGATATTTCTCTCTCTGGGCACAATAAGAATATATCTGCTGAACAAAACTCTGCATTGGCAACAGGAAGGGCAACTGGCCATTAAAACAGTCTGCTTGCTCCATTCATCTGCTTAAGACTCCACCCCACAAGGGATTGTGGGGTCGTTAAAAGAAGATGAATATAATGCAGAAGTGGTGTTCAGCAAGTTCTGATCAGTTCTGCAGAACCAGTAGTGGAAATTTTGAGTAGTTTGGAGAACCGGCAAATGCCACCTCTGACTGGAGATTTTACAGTATCCTTCCCCTGCCATGCCCACCAAGCTACGCCCACAGTATCGATAGTAAAAAAAATGGAATCCCACCCCTGATATGATGACTCTGTAAACTTCTTAGAGTGTGCTGTAAAGTACTATGAAGCAGTATATAAGTATAAGTGATAGTGCTTTTGCTAATCTTAACCAACCAGTTTTTCCCCCTTCCTGGAATACAAATCCCATACCAGCGAACAAATAATCTCAGAATAGTTAGGATCTTCCAATCAAACGGTAGCAAAGATTTTGTCCACAACAGAAGAAAATGGGGATAGAACATGTTAAAAGAACAAGGGTCACATGGATTTACCTAAGTGGGAATTATCCAAGCTCCATGAGTAGTAGCTCAACATTAGCATACCTAGGAGATTGAATTAATATTTTGATCAAAAGCTATTGAGACAGACGGCCAAGATTTCTCTGCCCAAGGCAACAAAACTTTCCTCCTCACAGCTCATGATAAGAGAGCCTGTTTTGATTATGGTGTGAACTTTTGGAAACTCACCTGTCTTGCATCTCCAGCAACTTCTGTATTTGCCTCTAATTACTTCAAAGGAAACATGGCAGGCTTTCCTTCATAATTATGGCTACCTAAGCAACATTATTGCTGGCAAGGGAGCACTTACAGTGGATGCCATAGTATGCACAGCATACATTCAAGGGCAAATGGGAAGGCTGTGCTTCAATAAAGGTACCTATTTCAAGCGAATAATGACCATAAGGGTTAAAATACAATCATGCCAGGGAAGGGAACAGCCTCCCCCTATCAGGCTCAAAAAGTCAAAAGATTTGAAAGCTATTAGCAGCTCTGTAGATCATCCTCTTTCAGACACTTTTCTCCTTTTTCACTGACAGGTTGACGTTAAAAATTTAAGTAAAGAGAGTCTCTCTCCTTGCTACCTACTTTTAATGGAACTGAAGCCAAAATAAGTCAAACTAAATTATGGGAATAAATGATCTCCTGAGAAGCATAATATCAAATTCGAAAGAACTGTGGAGAGTTTCCTTTGATCTTTTTAGCTTCGCCGCCTGAAATTCAAACTCTGTATTTAATTTTAAATTGAATATGCCAGCTTTTACATTTCTTTTTCTAACATGATATATCAATTTAAGAGATGGGCCGCCTTTAACTTGCAGGTTTTTTTGAAACTGTTGATTGTCTTTTCTTCTTTTTATACAGCATCAAATCCACATATAAATACCACTAAGTGCCTCAGTTATTTTGAGCAGACGTTCTATTGTTTAATTCTCCAATCTCGAAAGTTTCGGGTCCCTCTGAAAATTTAAGTATGGTACCTATTTAAAAATCTAAGCTAAGTTTTTTCAATCCAGCTCCTCCAGAATAAGAAAGGCAATTTGGTGTCGTGGTGAAGGCGCTAACCTAAAACCAGCAAATGCTAACTTCCAGACCTCCCTTTTCAGAAAAACCATTGGGTGACCATGGGGCATTTTTTAATCCTGCCCACCTCATAGGGTTGTTGTTGTGGGGAAAATAGGCAGAGGTATTATGGATTAGGTGTGTTTTCCAAGATACACACACACACACACACATATACATACACATAACTACATACATAAACATATCTAAAATACTGTAAAAATGAAAGCAGGATAAAAAAAATCTAACAACAAATATGTATAAAATAAAAACAATAATTATCAGAACAGAACTCTTGTTTCATGTATGTATAACGTAGGGGAAAAAGTGCTATTTCCTGGAAAGTCAAACCAGTAAAGTATGAATAGCTGATTACTATAATAAATTACATTTGTATCAATGAAACATTTATTTATTAAATTCATATGCTGCCCCCATCTCACTCTGCAAAGTCACTATTACGTAGAAGGATTTGGGATGTAGACAGGATTAGGGATGTAGACAGCCTGATATCTAAACAAAAAAAAATTGCTACAGCTTTGTTCCTACTTCATTGCAGAAAAGATGTCCTTGAATGAAAAATCATCGAGACCTCTTAGTAAGTAGGAAGAAATATTCATATCCCAAGCCAAACAAAGGGGATCTTTGACTTCTCTGGCTTTTTCTATTTTTACGTTCTGGCCATGCTAACTATCCACTTGGTGCTTTACTACCAGGTATCCAGGTTTTCCATGACCCAACGGATGTTTAATAAATTGTGACTTTTGTTAGGTTGTTACAACCAGTCCCAAGTTTATTTCAAAGATATTGGGTGGCAGCCTCAGAGGAAGTGCAAGAAAGTGATGGGGGTTCCCATTACTAAGGGGAGATTTAATTTTTTTTGGCTTCCAGCCCATAGCAATAGTGCTTTGTTCAGTGAATGGAGCTCTGTGGCACTCTATCTCCAGATGTAAATGCTCAGCCATGAGTTCGGTAAGTAGCCTCAGGGAAGTTCCTAGCTGTCAGCAGAAGCCTCTTCATGTGGAAGACAGAAACAAAGAAAGCCTGACTAACGTTACAAAGTACATTGAGATGATTCATTAGAACTAATTTGGAAGCATAAAAGCCAATTTCTACAGTTGGGAATGAAATAGTGGCCCAACTAGCAACAAGCTTTAATAAATCAAGTATTGGGAGAGGTGCCTTTGTATGAGATGTGGGCCTTTGCTTCAGATGGGATGGGAAATGTTCCTCAAATTAGGTGGGAGAAAATTTTGAAATGACGTGTCTCTGGGTAATTTTTTGAAAGATATAAGGTCAGCAATAGAAATTGCAAGCATCGCGACTAAAGCTTAGCTGAATCTCCTTTAAGGGGCATCTCCACAGAGAATCAAGAATTCAGCACAGAGTGCTGAGTTCCTTCTTGCTGTGGTTATGTACTTATTAGCAGGGATCAGCTCCTTCATGTTGGTTGTGTTATGGGCAAAGCCAGGGGTGGGCAAGCTGTGGCCCGTGGGCCACATCCGGCCTGTTGGTCATTTTAATACGGCCCGCCTCTGGAAAAAAAATATTGCCCTCTGAAAAAAAAATTGGGGCCGGCCAAAAGAGACCCTGCGCCGTGCGCCAAAAAATCACACACACAACATGGAGCTGGGCAGCTGCTTCCCTGGTAGCGGGACCAAGGCCGCCGCCCGGGGAACGCCCACTGCTTTCCCTCACCAGGGCTGGACGGTGGCATGTTGCCCTGCGCTGCATGGCCCCTGCCTGGCAGCATGCTTCTCGGCTGGTCTCCTCCGCCTTGGCCATACAGAACAAACAGGCAGAGAAGACCAGCCGGCTGGTTGGGGGAAGCTTTCTGCACCGAAAGAGGCAGCTACTAATCTCTGGCTTTGCTCCTCTTGTCCAATGGTCCGGCACCACCCTGTTCTATGCGCCGGCTGCTCAGACTTGCTGGGCCTGACACATAGAACAGGGCAGTGCCAGATGTTGAAGAAGCAGAGCGGAGCCAGAGATCATTAGCCACCTCTTTCACAGCACAAGAAGCCTCCCCCAACTGGCCAGCTGCTCTCCTCCTTCTCTGCCTGTTTGTTCTGTATGGCCGAGGAGGGGGAGACCAGCCGGCTGGTTGGGGGAAGCTTTCTGCGCTGAAAGAGGCAGCTACTAATCTCCGGCTTTGCTCCGCTTCTCCAATGGTCCAGCACCACCCTGTTCTTCTTGTGCTGCGAAAGAGGCAGCTAATGATCTCCGGCTTCGCTCTGCTTCTCCAACATCCAGTGCCACTTTGTTCTGTGTCAGGCCCAGCAAGTCCGAGCAGCCGGCACACAGAACAGGGCAGCGCCGGATGCTGGAGAAGCAGAGCGGAGCCGGAGATCATTAGCCGCCTCTTTTGCAGCACAAGAAGCCTCCCCCAACTGGCCAGGTGCTCTCCTCCTTCTCTGCCTCCTTCTCTGCCTCTCCCCTCTTGCTCCTCACAGTTGCCCTGAGCTGGTGTGGTTCTTTACTTGGGCAGCCAGACACCTGCAGCAGCGCCCGCAACAGCAACAGGCAGTTCTGCCTGGGCTCTGCTTAGGTGTCCGGCTGGGGCTGTCAGGAGTTGCTACCGCTGGCGCAGCTCTGCACGGCTCCAGTTCCGCGTTGCCTTGGGAAGGGAAAGGCAAAACCAGGAGCCGCTGAGCCTGAGCCTCTGGTGCCACTGCTGCCATTGTAAAGCATCGCCATGGCTCTTCCTTTTTGCCTTTCCCTTCCCAAGGCAACGCAGGACTGGAGCCGCGTGGAGCCGCGCCGGCGGTAGCAACTCCTGACTCAGGGGGCCTCCGAGGGGAGGGGAAGGAGGAGAAGAAGGGGGGAAGAAGGGGGGGTGATTCCCAAAATATCTTGTGCTGACCCAGCCCGTCTGTCAAATTTTAAAAGTCAATGCGGCCCCCAAGCCAAAAAGTTTGCCCACCCCTGGACTAAGCCAATGCATCAGTAAACAACCCTAAATAGCTTTACTTTGCAGCAGGTTCGTAATCCTGCACTCCTCATTGGCCCGCGAATAGCGAGTCATGATTGGTTGTTTCTGGCCAGTCTGATTGGCTGTTAACGGGCCTCTCTGATTGGATACTTGTGAAAGCGGTAAACTCAAATCATTGGTTGTTTTGACAGCAGCCAGCTCTATAAAAGAGCTGCTGCTGCCCAAGTATTTGCTCTGTTCTTATTTCACAATAAAGAGTTGAAGTCACCGTTCAATGTCTCGTCTCTGTTCCTTGCGCCCATGCTCAGGACTTAACACTGGCGACGAAGGTGGGATATGGAGACGATAGAGCTGACTCATCGAACAAGACAGAGCACGTGGCTGAAGAGCACACACAACAAACGGCAAAATGACCAGCGGCGCCATACCACCCACTCCATTTGACCCAGCAACCGAAGACTGGGACTCGTATATAGATCGTTTCCAGACATTCCTAGAGACCAACAATTTAAAAGATGCTACGTCTGGCAAGAAATGAGCGGTGTTCCTGACTCATTGCGGCCCCGCCGTTTTCAAAATGTCTAAAGCACTTGCCAAACCGGCAGAAGTGAACTCCATGGATTGGGATAACCTCGCGCCAATCCTCCGGGCCCATTACGCACTCGCAGTACCTACACCGATACGAAGACACGAGTTTTACCAAAGGGACCAATGGAAGAACGAGAGTGCTGGGGATTTTGTAGCCGACCTCCGGAACCTAGGAGGCCTTTGTGGTTTTGCAAACCTCGAGGAAGCCCTGAGAGACCGCATAGTTCTGGGATTAGATGCACCCACAGTGCAGAGTAAACTCATGGCGAAAGGAGACATCAGCCTTGCAGATGTCATCGCTGATGCTACTGCCGCAGGAGCAACTAGGAAATCAGCTGCTCGAATGCACCGAGCGAACACACCGTTTCGCCAACTCGCTAACGATAGCCCGCTCGCCGCTGAGAAGCACGCTATTACCACCCACCACGAAGACCTCGAGTCATCCTCAGACAGTGAGGAAGAGGAGGTCAACCAGCTCCGCTCGGAACGAGAGCAAAGGAACCAGAGACTTCCATGCCAATGTGCTGGTTGCGGGGCAAACCACCCGCAATCGGACTGCAAATTCCTCGACGCACTCTGCCGTACCTGTGGGAAAAGAGGCCACATCGCGAAGGTCTGCAGAAGCAAGTGAGAGTCCAGTCCCAGCCGAAGGGAGAACAACCTCCGCCGGGAGACAGGCAAACCACCTAAGAATCGGGACCACCTGAACCACTAATGGAACAACCACTATTACTACAGAAATCGAGCACCTGCCTCTTCAACGAGACAAGAAGAGGCACACCAAATCATTATTATCGGCCATGCTTCATTGTTCGATGCAAGAAAGATCTGCATAAGGGTTACTATTGAGAATCGACCGTGCGTGATGGAAGTCGATTCGGGGTCATCCCTATCGATGGTATCCTGGAAAATCCTCAAACAGCTGATCCCTGCCATCTGCCGCCAGGACCTCAGCACTCAACGAATCATCCTAAAAGACTACCAGGGCAATAGAATTTCAGTTGTCAGTTCCAGCCACGTCCAAGTATCCTTCAAGGACCGCACAGCGACGCTTCCCCTGACTGTCATTGATCATGACCGGCCCAGTTTGTTAGGTTTACAGTGGTTCACCCCACTCGGGATTGAACTAGCCGGCATACACCAAACCAGAAGTGACGACTGGGAAGAGGCCCTCATCCAGGAATTCCAGGACGTGTTCACAGGAACATTAGGCAAGTACAAGGGGACCCCTATAACATTTAATCTCAGCCCCGATGTAGCTCCCATTCGGCTTAAGCCTCATTGGGTGCCTTTTGCCCTCAAGCCGAAGATCAACGAGCAGCTAGATAAACTGATAGCCCAGGGCGTGTTGGAACTGATTGGCCATGCCTGCTGGGAAACTCAATAGTAATGCCCATGAAGCCAGATGGCTCGTTAAGAATTTGTGGGAATTACCGGGCCACCCTAAATCATGCTCTTCAACAAAGCACTTACCCAGTACCGGTGGTCCAACATCTTCTTCACTCCCTGGCTGGCGCAGAAATATTTGTGAAATTGAACTTAGCTCAGGCGTACCAGAACTAACTGCAGAAGCCCAGACAATAGTTACACATAGAGGAATTTCCGGTTTGCGTGGCTTCGGGGCAGCAGGAATTCGCGACAGCTCGCGATTCCTGCTGTGCTAGCCGTCGAGGTACCCCCGATCCAGATGGGTCAGGGGGATATGGCTGCCCTGTAGGGACAGCTGAAGATAGAGGGGAGTCGGATAGGGAGGTGGGGGCATCGCAGACCCCCCCTTTCTCCGGGAAAACCCCTTTTTCCCAAGGCGGTGGAGCGGCGGTCAGCAATGGCCGCCACGAAGAAGCCAGTAACCGGGTAAGAACTGTGCTGGAGGAAGTGTGAAGAGTGAAAGTTCTGTCTGAGCCGGGTCAAGTAACACCTTTTAAATTGCCTGGAATTGAGCTGTTTGTTGCTGGAGGATACATTGTATCCCTAAGAAGAGCGAAAAGCGGCGGAGAAGCTGTTAAAGGGAATTTTTTTTTTTTTTTTTTACTCTCCCACCCCACAGAAAAAGCAGAAATATTTGGATATATTAGACATTGAAAGTGGATTGTTTTGAAAGCTAAGATAAGAGACAAAGGGATTTTTGGACATTGAAAAATGTGAGAAATTGGAAAATCTCTGCTGGAGGTATGGATTTTTGATTATTAAAATTCTCATTGCAAGTGGGAAGGGAGAAAAAAAAAATTGGAGCAGAAGCTGAAAAAGGAGGAGATTGATTAGAAGTCTTTGTGGATCCCAAAAGAAGATATATGGTAATTGGACCTCTTTGATTAAAAATTAATTCAGAAAGAGAAAGAGAAGAAGGAAGAAAAGTATTAACTTTTGGAATTTTTTTTTTCTTTTTTTAATTGCTTTTGATTGTCTTTGATTAAAAATTCTTGTGGTTGTTTTGGAAAAAGTTTCCCTTTTCATAATGGCATCGTCTGTGGATGAACTAGAGATTGAATATCAAAAATATAAAAAAGAAGATACTTTGGGCGCTTTGTTTCAATTCTTAGAAATGGCGTTATGTTCTGTTGAAAAGTTGATTACGCAGCAGAAGGACTGGGACAAGGAAGAAGAGGAAGAAGAAGCCATCTTTGATGAACAATGGGTCCCTTCTGGAGAGGAGGACAAAAAGGATAAGAAAAAGGGGATTTTAAGAATTATAAAAACAACCAAAAGAGAGAAAAATGAGCGAAAAGATGGAGGCAAGGTTAGAAAGCAAAGGAAAAGGAGCAAGAAAAGCGAAGAGAAAAAACAAAGGGGTAGAAAGGGCAAGGAGAAGAATAAGCAAGAGAGAAAGGGGGGGAGGAGAAGCCTTAATGGGGGGAAGCAAGACCTAAGGAAAAAAAGTTTATTTAGAGATAATGGGTGAATTTAATTTAGATTAAAAGAGGGATTCTGGAGGGTATATAAGAGTGTGTTTTTATATGTATATTTAGAATATAAAATTTATTATGTAATTTTAGAATTTTTTTTAAACAGAATCCCAAGAAAGATTGCTATATGTAGTATTTCTAAGTTAGGGTAATGAGTTATAGATGTTACTCCAATTGGTGTACAGGAGAAGTATAGTAAAAGAAAAAAAAGATGAATGGATAATTGGAAATAGAACAGACAAAGAATGTTATTGAAAATGGTAATAAGATATGGAAGGATATATATGCTTTTTTTTTTTGATTTTGTGTATTGATAAAAGGCAATAAAATTTTAATTAATAAATAATTTGGATGGAAAAGAGAAGTAGGGACAAGATATGAAGTTAATATTATATGAAATATTGATATTATAATTTGGAAATGTTATGCTTTATTGGTCTATTATTATTATTTTTTCTTAGAAAAGAATTTATAAGCTGCTATGCCTTGATTTTTTGTGCATTGTTTTTATAAAACTGATAAAAATGGTTTTTATATATATATATAAAAAAGAAAATGATAATAAGATTTGGAAGGAGATATGGGTTGAATATGATGTTTGAATTTGTGTCTGTGTAAAGAGTTTTAACCCGGGAACAGACAACCTTCAGAAAAGATCTTTTAGTTTTGTTTATGTTTTGTGTTTGTATGTTTGTGTATTGTGCTTATGGTAAAACTAACAATTTTTTATAAAAAAAAAAAAAAGGAAAGAATCAATAAAACCTTGGAGGAATGCTAGACGAGAATAATTTATACAAGCCAGAAAGAAAAGAATATGATGACTATAAAATGGATAAATATGGAAGAGAAATGAAATTGAATAGGAGTAAAGAGAAAAAATGAGAAACTTGCTGAAAGATGTTTGTGTGTCCATATGGAGATGGGATAAATTGGAATTATGCTGTATAAAAATAATGTTTTGTTTGACTTGTAAGGATTTACAATGTTAAGAGGTTTTATGTGTTTATGTATTTAATGGTTAATGATGTGTTGTTTTATCTTTAAAATTAATAAAAAATTGTTTCAAAAAAAAAAAAATAGTTACACATAGAGGCGCTTTTAAGTGCAATAGACTCCAATTCGGAGTAAGCATGGCGCCTGGCATTTTCCAAAGTTTGATGGAGAGACTATTACAAGGCATAAAAGGCATCATGCCTTATTTTGACGATGTCTTAATAGCTGCCCCCACTAAAGAGTTATTAGTACAACGACTCAGCAAAGTTCTTCAGAAATTTAAAGATGCTGGCCTGAAAGTAAAAAGGGACAAGTGTCAACTTTGTACGGAGAGAGTGGAGTTCCTGGGATACCTTCTCTACAGACAGGGAATCTACCCCACCAAAAAAAAACTAACCGCAATCAAAAATGCCCCGAGACCTAGGAATAAGACAGACCTCCAAGCCTTCCTGGGACTCATTAACTTTTATAACATCTTCTTGCCCCAGAAGGTGACCGTAGCCAAACCCCTACATGGACTTCTCAATAAAAAGGCTTCTTGGATCTGGGGACAGCGTGAAGAAAGGGCATTCCAACAAGTAAAAGATCTCTTAACCTCTGATGCTGTATTGATGCAATACAAGACTCTACCCTTAACGGTTACCTGTGATGCCTCACCATTTGGAGTAGGAGCCATTTTAAGCCATGTCCTACCAAATGGGAATGAGGCACCTATTGCGTTCTTTTCGAGAACCTTGTCTAAGACTGAAAGGAACTACAGTCAACTTGATAAAGAGGCCCTCGCTATTGTATCTGCAATTAAACATTTCCATGAATATGGGAGACCCTTTGCCATAATTACAGACCACAAGCCGCTACTTGGTATTTTGGCGGGAAACAAACCAACTCCCCATATCTTATCATCAAGAATGACACATTGGTCGGAATTTTTAGCCGCCTATGATTACTGATTGCAACACCGCCTGGGGAAAACCATTCCCCACGCTGACACTTTGAGCCACTCTCCACTACCAGACGTCATAGAGGACCCAGCTCCAACCTTAGCTATATTGCAAATCGAAACCCTTAAATCGCTGCTGCTGACCGCTCGAGACATCGCCTCAGAAACAAAAAAGGACCCTGTTTTGGCACGAGTCCTCAGCTGGGTGGAAAGGGGTTGGCCGGTCAGCGCACCCAACGACACTTTCAAGCCATTCAGAAATCGACAGACAGAACTATTCTCCCAAAAGGGCTGCATCTTGTGGGGAGACAGAGTTGTAATCACGGAGAAATTGAAACATAAGGTATTAAAAATGTTGCATGATGGACATCCAGGCATCGTGCGGATGAAGACATTGGCCAGGAGTTACGCATGGTGGCCTGGGTTAGACAAACAGATAGAGACCTGGATAGCAAAGTGCAGCAAATGCCAGGAGACTTGCTCTACTCCTCCAAAAGCTCCCCCAACTCAGTGGGAAACGCCTCGAGGCCCTTGGTCCCATATCCACATCGATTTTGCGGGACCCACAAGAGGACACACTTTCCTCCTAACAGTGGATGCCTGTTCTAACTGGCTCGAGGTCCACAAGATGAAAAGCACCACCACAGAGGCAGTCATTAAAAAACTGAATAAGCTATTCGCTACCCACGGATTTCTGGATGTCCTGGTCTCCGATAATGGCCCCCAACTCACTGCCCTGCCATTTGAACAGTACCTGCAGATCGAGGCATCCGCCATGCTTTAACATCACCAGCTCACCCTGCGGCCAATGGTAGGGCTGAGCGAATTGTTCAATTTGTAAAAAACACTTTGCACAAAATGGACCATGGCGACATTGACGACAAAATAAACCGGATGCTTCTACTCCAACACATAACCCCAAACAGCACCACGAACAGAACCCCAGCTGAACTCCTGATGGGCCGGAAACTTCGCTCGCATCTCAATCGCCTCCACCCAAATTACACGCCTGAACAACCCCCAGGATCCAGCAGCAAGTGTCGGGCATTCCAGGAAGGTGACCCCGTGTTTGTGAAAAACTTCTCGGGCAACCCATTGTGGGTCCCCGCTACCATAATGCAACTTACGGGACCCCGATCCTATCGCCTACATACTGCAGATGGTAAGATGTGGAAGTGCCATATAGACCAACTCTGTTCCAGATTAGCACCTAGTCCTATCTCAGCCCCTGAATCTCTAACTGGGGGGGGGGAAGGAACATCAAGGAGGCCGAAAAAGAAATAACAGATGACTTAACAATCAGAACCCAGCAGTCTACACAACCAACCAGGGGATACTCAGCGCCGGAAGGAGAACCGAGCCGGGGAGTGGCCTTGCCACGTGACAGCACTGCGATGGAAACAAATCCAGGGAACCCAGAAGACAGCACTAGTGGAAGCAGAGAGAACAGCCCAGAGCCATTTACTGGGATCTGCTCGCATAATCTTCTGATACAGCATGCAGTCCTAAACACTTGGGAAGTGTTCGACTAGTGATTTGTGATATGAAATCCAGCATAGTTATCTCGTTTGCTGTGTATACAGTTGTTTTTTGTGAATAATAATGATAATGATAATGATGATAATAATAATAATAATAATAATAATAATAATAATAATAATAATAATAATAATAATAATAATAATAATATAGTAACAATTACTGGGAACATCAGGTTGAGAAGGTTCTGGAAAATGAAAAAGTCAAGATCTTGTGGGATTTAGAATTCAGTCAGACAGGCATTTGGTCCATAACATGCCTGACATAACAATAGTTGAGAAGAAAAGGGTTTGGTTCATTGACATTGCAATATCTGGTGATGCACGAATTGTAGACACACAGCAAGAAAAAAATCACAAAGTATTGGGGCTTTCAAACTGAAGTTGAGCAATTTTGGAAAAAGAAATTGTGTGTTATCTCAATTGTAATTGGAGTCCTTGGAGCAATACTTAAAGGGGTGCCTTGCTATTTGGAAATCCTGAATTTATCAGACTTGAATACTCTGATTCTTCAAAAAACCACCCTACTTGGAACAGCTCTTCCAATGCTACCTGAACAGTTCCTAGGTCCTTGGTTAGGACTTGAGCTGTTGAGCTACCAATCAGCCCCAAAGGCTGTAAATCTCACAATAATAATAATAATAATAATAATAATAATAATAATAATAATAATAATAATAATTATTATTATTATTATTATTATTATTATTATTATTATTATTATTATTATTATTATTATTATTATTATTATTATTATTTGGATTGAATACAACCATAGGAAACATTTCCTGTTATAATATAACATTTTCCCCCAGTTGGTTTTTTTTTCTTTGCTTATCTAATTTTTAAGATGCTTAAACACTTTGATAATGATGCAAGGAATAAACAGCAAAGAAACAAAATGACTCTTTCAGTTAACTGATCATCATTGTGATAATAAATGACTTACCTTCAGAAGTTTTGGCTGCTTCATTCTCCAAAGCACCTGAGGGCAGGACAAGAAGCAATGGGTGGAAACTAATCAAGGAGAGAAGCAACTTAAAACTAAGGAGGAATTTCTTGACAGTTAGAACAATTAACCAGTGGAACAACTGGCCTCCAGAAGCTGTGAATGCTCCAACACTGGAAGTTTTTAAAAAGAGATTGGATAACCATTGGTCTGAAGTGGTGTAGGGTTTCCTGCCTAGGCAGGGGGTTGGACGAGAAGACTTCCAACATCCCTTCCACCTCTGTAATTCTATTCTGTTCTGTTCTATTCTATTCTAATCCCTGGAAGTTTTTTTTTTTTTTTGAAACAAATTTTTATTAATTTTAAAGATAAAACAACACATCATTAACCATTAAATACATAAACACATAAAACCTCTTAACATTGTAAATCCTTACAAGTCAAACAAAACATTATTTTTATACAGCATAATTCCAATTTATCCCATCTCCATATGGACACACAAATATCTTTCAGCAAATTTCTCATTATTTCTCTTTACTCCTATTCAATTTCATTTCTCTTCCATATTTATCCATTTTATAGTCATCATATTCTTTTCTTTCTGGCTTGTTTAAATTATTCTCATCTAACATTCCTCCAAGGTTTTATTGATTCTTTTTTCCTTTTTTTTTATAAAAAACAAATTTTGTTAGTTTTACCATAAACACAATACACAAACATACAAACACAAAACATAAACAAAACTAAAAGATCTTTTCTGAAGGTTGTCTTTTCCCGGGTTAAAACTCTTCACACAGACACAAATTCAAACATCATATTCAACCCATATCTCCTTCCATATCTTATTATCATTTTCTTTTTTATATATATATATATAAACCATTTTTATCAGTTTTATAAAAACAATGCACAAAGAATCAAGGCATAGCAGCTTATAAATTCTTTTCTAAGAAAAAATAATAATAAAAGATCAATAAGGCATAACATTTCCAGATTATAATATCAATATTTCATATAATATTAACTTCATATCTTGTCCCTACTTCTCCTTTCCATCCAAATTATTTATTAATTAAAATTTTATTGCCTTTTATCAATATACAAAATCCAAAAAAAAAAAAAAGCATATATATCCTTCCATATCTTATTACCATTTTCAACAACATTCTTTGTCTGTTCTATTTCCAATTATCCATTCATCTTTTTTTTCTTTTACTATACTTCTCCTGTACACCAATTGGAGTAACATCTATAACTCATTACCCTAACTTAGAAATACTACATATAGCAATCTTTCTTGGGATTCTGTTTAAAAGATTCTAAAATTACATAATAAATTTTATATTCTAAATATACATATAAAAACACACTCTTATATACCCTCCAGAATCCCTCTTTTAATCTAAATTAAATTCACCCATTGTCTCTAAATAAACTTTTTTTCTTTAGGTCTTGCTTCCCCCCATTAAAGCTTCTCCTCCCCCCCTTTCTCTCTTGCTTATTCTTCTCCTTGCCCTTTCTACCCCTTTGCTTTTTCCCTTCGCTTTTCTTACTCCTTTTCCTTTGCTTTCTAACCTTGCCCCCATCTTTTCCCTCATTTTTCTCTCTTTTGGTTGTTTTTATAATTCTTAAAATCCCCTTTTTCTTATCCTTTTTCTCCTCCTCTCCGGAAGGGACCCATTGTTCATCAAAGATGGCTTCTTCTTCCTCTTCTTCCTTGTCCCAGTCCTTCTGCTGCGTAATCAACTTTTCAACAGAACATAACGCCATTTCTAAGAATTGAAACAAAGCACCCAAAGTATCTTCTTTTTTATATTTTTGATATTCAATCTCTAGTTCATCCACAAACGATGCCATTATAAAAAGGGAAACTTTTTCCAAAACAACCACAAGTATTTTTAATCAAAGACAATCAAAAGCAATTAAAAAAAAAAAAAGTTCCAAAAGTTAATACTTTTCTTCCTTCTTCTCTTTCTCTTTCTGGATTAATTTTTATTCAAAGAGGTCCAATTACCATATATCTTCCTTTGGGATCCACAAAGATGTTCTAGACAATCTCCTCCTTTTTCAGCTTCTGCTCCAATTTTTTTTCTCCCTTCCCACTTGCAATGACAATTTTAAATAATCAGAAATCCATACCTCCAGCAAAGATTTTCCAATTTCTTAAATTTTTCAATGTCCAAAAATCCCTTTGTCTCTTAGCTTCAACTTTCAAAGCAATCCACTTTCAATGTCTAATATATCCAAATATTTCTGCTATTTCCATGGGGTGGGAGAGTAAAAAAAAAAAAAAGTTCCCTTTAACAGCTTCTCCGCCGCTTTTCGCTCTTCTTAGGGATACAATGTATCCTCCAGCAATTCAAGCAGCTCAATTCCAGGCAATTTAAAAGGTGTTACTTGACCCGGCTCAGACAGAACTTTCACTCTTCACACTTCCTCCAGCACAGTTCTTACCCGGTTGCTGGCTTCTTCGTGGCGGCCATTGCTGACCGCCGCTCCACCGCCTTGGGAAAAAGGGGTTTTCCCGGAGAAGGGGGGGGTCTGCGACACCCCCACCTCCCTATCCGACTCCCCTCTCTCTTCAGCTGTCCCTACAGGGCAGCCATATCCCCCTGACCCGTCTGGATCGGGGGTACCTCGACGGCTAGCACAGCAGGAATTGCGAGCTGTCGCGAATTCCTGCTGCCCTGAAGCCACGCGAAACCGGAAGTCCTAATCCCTGGAAGTTTTTAAGAAAATGCTGAACAGCTATCTGTCTGAAATGGAAGACCCCCAAGGCCCCTTCCAGCTCTGTTCTGATTTTTAAGTGCATGGTTGCCAAAACCTTAAAAATGGATGCATGCAACTCCTGGATTTATCTGAAAGATCCATGGAAATTATCAGTTCAGATTAATGCTATGCCAGCCCTTTCTTATTCAACCTGATGAAAAGAACATGGCTTTCAACATTTCTTTGAAAGAGAGAGAATTCCTCTCTCTCCCCCAATTCTACTGAGAGCTTTAGGTTCTTACACTGATTTAACCACAACAGCCAAGTGCAAATATCTCACCTTGCACTGAATAATCTGCTTTCCAGTAGCTTCCCAAACTTCCCATAAAACTCAAAAGAGGTCAGATCTTCCTTAGTTTGAGTGACCTGGACAGACAGAAAGGCCTCGGAGGAATGGAAAGATGTGGCATGTGCAAGGGTGGGATTCAACCGGTGTAACTACTGGTTCGGTGACTATGTTTTGCATGCAATGCGCACTTAGAGTGCACACATGCCTGATGCGTGCTGTGCTCACATGTAAAAATCCTTAAGCTGTGCTGCCCGGACACCTGAAAAGTGCTGCGCATGGGTGTGCAGCATTTGAAAAGCCACTTTTTTTCCTGCTTTTTCAACCTCAGCTGTGCTACACAAAGCAGCTGAGGTTGAAAAAGCAGGAAATAAAGGTCAGGTAAGAGCCCAGGCGGATGAGTGGGCCAAACAGCAGCAGACACAGAATCGGTTTGGTGTCTGCTGCTCTTCAGAGCTACCGGTTCTATAGAGCTGGGGGCAGAACCAGTAGCATCCCATCCCTGGGCATGTGGCATGAAAGTAAAACCATCCAGTGAAATAAGAAATGATCAAGCATCTCAAGAGTAAGGTAGAAAAACCAGAGCGTCCCTTTTGCAGGGGGAAGATAACATATTAAAAACAGTAGGGTTGTTTACGAGTAGCATTAATTCAGATGCCTGGTATGAACAACCTGTCCTTACTTGTTGAGTAAAAATGGGGAGGAAGGGAGGAGGCGGGGGGGGCTGTTCTCCTAAAGAAAGCAAATGGGTGACCCCAGATCTTCTCGATCTCAGCTGATTAATGTTTGCTTAAGCTCCATCCCTGCCTGACTTTCAGCCTTCTGGAGATGGGCTCACAATGGGATTTAGCCCTTGCCAGCCAAAAGATCACCTCAAGTCTCCCCAGCTTAAGGATTCTGGCAGGCCCTTCAAAGATGCCTTCCGAGGCTTGCAAGCTACAGTCTCCCATTTCAAAGGCTGGTCTAGAGGCATCAAGAAAACATCCCAAGTCTTGCAATATCACATTAGAAACTCTCAAGCCTTGGGGGGCGGGGGGGGGTCATTTGTAATGCATAATTTATCCCCTGAATTTAGCATCCTTACTTGCTTGCAGCAAGCAGGCCAAGCTTTCTTTGCCTTTCTTTCATTACACCAAATTGCCAATTTTTTCCCTCCTAACTTGATTGCTAACTGCTCTCTGCAGGTTTCTGATTCCGTCTTGAGCTGATGTGGTTTGCTGGGATTCTTTCAATATTGTATGTAATGTTATTCTATTCTTTTTTTTTTTAAAGAAAACCTGGGTGAATTTTGGGTGGCTTGGCCGAATTTTATTATTATTATTATTATTTTGCAGTCGGATATGCCATATGTTGATCTTCCAAAAGGTCAACAGCACTCAGACTAGATTGCAAGTACGGCGGTTTAATTGCCACAGCTGGAAGCGTTGAGAGAGCCAAGCACATTCTGTGAAAGCTGAAAATAGCAAAAGGAGGCAGCCAGGGAACCATGGAGAGGGCTAGTTATGGAGGCAGCTTAGTAAGCATAAGGATCATTAAGGAAGGGTTGGTGCATAGCCTAGAGAGATGCTCGGAAGAGCAGGGATCTCAGGAGCCGGCCTGCCACTTGGGACGCAGGAGGAGGAGAAAAGCTGCAATGGCTGGGATGCCTTTGCCCACTCAACTTTGCGAGATACAGATGCTTCTTCTCCCCTGCTTGAGCAATGGGGTGATCTCTCTTCAAAAAACCAATGCTAAATTTGGAGGGCTGATGCCCTGACGTAGAGAAGCCAAAAGGGTAAGGACACTGGGTATAAGGTGAGAAGTGAAGGTAGCTTTTATAAGCCAAGCCATAAATTCTTGAAATACCACAAAGGAACATACTCACACAGATGATTGGATTAGCATTGTAATCTTCATCTGACAGGCTTGGGCCAAGAATGATGTACAACAGTGGTCCCCAACCTTTTTCAAACCAGGGACCGGTTTCACGATTATTTATTCTTCCATGGACCAGTACCTGAGTAATGTGAGACTCCACCGCCATCGGGACGGCTCTTCGTTCGAAGCCACCCCCCCTTCGACGAAACTAAGGCGCAAGCACCCAAACGCCGTTTTACAACTGAAAAACTGGAAGCACTTTCCAACCGAAAACCCGGAAGCACTGTCGAAACAAGATGGCAGCGCCCAAGCTTTGCAGCTCAGTAAAAAATGATCCACAAACTGGTACCAGTCCAGGGACCAGTGGTTGGGGACCCCTGATGTACAAGGATCCAGGCAGAGTTCAGTTCTTTATTTGCTTACACATAATAGATGGAATCTTGCCAGACTAAACCTTTATTATTCTCATGCTAATGGAGATTCTAGGGTGTGTCTCACTCTCTTCCTCTGTCTCCCTCCTTCTTCTGGGCTGGATTGCCCCCTCCCCTTTCTGAAAAAGCTGCTGCCCCCTCTGTTATGTTTGAAGCATGGGCGAGAAAGAATGGAGACAAGCCTCTGAACGGTGAACTTCAGCTCTTTATTTACATAGTGACTTCTGGCATCTATAACAGTTTTACCCCGCCTTATATAGACAAACCCTGTAACTATTAACCAATAACCAACGAGGAGCACTAGCTCTTATAACCAATAGGAACTCTCTGTTTAAGGGCCAATCGGATTTCCCGGAGCGGGCCAATCCGATCCGGCCATTTAACAGCCAATCAGAAGTGCAGGGCCAGAACCCTGCACTTTACTCCAAGCTCACGCGTTATTAAAACTTTATACATTCACAACACCCCTTCCCCCTGGCTTCTGTTTGCAGGGCGCAGTTACATAATCCTTTAGGTAGGACGGTTGTTTTATTAGTCTCTTTGATTTTCGCTGTGTCATTTGGCCGCAATCACGCTGAGGTAGATCGTCGTTTGGCAGTGGGGCTGTTTCTGGTTCAGAGTTCATTTCCCCGCCATTGCCCATGTTCTCTGTAATTCCCTGAGGTGCAACTGTTTCCCTCTCTGGTTCCACTTCCTGAGTCTCTATTATACCATCGTTCCCTTCGAACGGGTTTTCTTCTCCTTGGAATTCATCTTCTTCTGTACCTCCCCCCCCTCAGTCTGGTCATAGGGGAGTTCAGGATTGCCCGCCGGAAGCCGCGATTGTAATTGATCGATATGGCGTTTCCATAGTCCATCGTCAAGGCATTGTACAAGGTAGGATCTTGGGCCGGTTACACGAACTATTGTCGCCTCCACCCACAATGGGTCGCCCGATAGGTTTTTAGCGTATACCAAATCTCCTACCTGGAAGGCACAACAGCGGCCGCTGGATCCTATTGGTTTTTCCGGTTCATAAGCTGGGTGTAAACGGTCGAGGTGGGAGCGGAGTTTTCGTCCCATTAGCAGTTGGCGGGAGTTTTGTTGGTGACGCTATGCGGTGTGATGTGTTGTAAAAAAAGGATTCGATTGATCTTGTCGTCAATGTTGTCATAGTCTACCTTCTGTAAGGTTTTCTTCACAAATTGTACCATGCGTTCTGCTTTGCCATTGGTTGCAGGGTGCACAGGCGAGGTGAGCTCATGTCGAATGCCGCAGTCAGCGAGGTACTGCTCGAACAACAGTGCTGTAAATTGGGGCCCGTTATCAGATACCAAGACGTCTGGTAGTCCGTGGGTTGCAAATAGTCTTTCCAAGGTTTTGATAACCGCCTCGGAGGTTGTAGTCGTCATGCGATGAATCTCGAGCCAATTTGAATAGGCGTCGACGGTTAGTAGAAAGGTGTGGCCTCTGGTCGGCCCCGCAAAGTCCAAGTGAATTCGGGACCAGGGTCCGCGTGGTGTCTCCCATTCAGTAGGAATGGCTTTAGGTGGGGCGTTGCTCACTTCCTGGCATTTTGGACAAGCTTTAACCCAATGTTCGATTTGCTTGTCAATGCCCAGCCACCATGCATAGCTTCGCGCAAGGGCTTTCATTCGCATGATGCCGGGGTGGCCATCATGCAAGGTTCTCAGAAGCGCTTTCTGGAGTCGTTCTGGGATAAAGACTCTATCGCCCCAGATGACACAGCCTATTGGGAGAACAACTAGGTTTGTCGAGTCTTGAATAGTGTGAAGTCATCTGATAATTGGTCCAATGGCCATCCGCGTTCTACCCAGCTTAGAACTCGCGCTAAGGTGGGGTCACGTTTGGTTTCTCTCGCGATATCTCAGGCGGTTAATGGCGGCGAGTTGAGTGCCTCAATTTGCAACGTGGTTACCGTTGGTGCATGATCGTCGAGAGTCTCTGGCAGCAGTGCTCGGCCCAATGCGTCGGCGTGGGGAATGGCTTTCCCCGGGCGGTATTGCAGCCGATAGTTATAAGCAGCTAAGAATTCTGACCATCGAGTCATCCTAGGGGATAATATGTAGGGAGTCGGCTTATCTCCGGCTATTATCCCCAATAATGGTTTGTGGTCAGTCACGATAGTAAAAGCCCGGCCATACACGTACTCATGGAATCTTTTAATGGCTGACACAATTGCGAGGGCTTCTTTATCGATTTGTCCATAATTTCGCTCAGTTTTGAAAGTGTCTTTGAAAAATATGCAACAGGGGCTTCGTTCCCATTAGGCAGTACATGGCTCAAACTGGCGCCCACTCCGAAAGGCGAAGCATCACATGTTATATTTAATGGCAAAGTCTCGTTATACTGCATGAGTACAGAGTCAGAAGTGAGCAGCTTTTTCACATTGTGGAATGCCTGTTCTTCTCGGTGACCCCATAACCAATTTGCTTTCTTATCTAACAACCGGTGTAACGGTTCAGCGACAGTTGCTTTATGTGGTAAAAATACATTATAAAAGTTGATGAGGCCTAGGAATGCCTGGAGATTGGCCTTGTTTCATGGCCTGAGAGCATTTTTTATTACCCTTAGTTTACTTTCAGTAGGGTGAATACCCTGGCTATCAATTAGGTACCCTAAAAACTCAACACTGTCAGTACACAATTTACATTTGTTTTTTTTAACTTTAAGACCGGCCTCTTGGAATTTTTTTAGGACTAATTTTAAACGGTCCTGTAAGATTTTTTTTGTAGGGGCTGCAATTAATACATCGTCAAAATAAGGGACCATACCCTTAATCCCTTGTAATAACCTCTCCATAAGGCTCTGAAAAATCCCCAGGGCTACACTAACTCCGAATTGAAGCCGGGTACATTTAGAGGCACCTTGGTGCGTCACAATTGTTTGTGCCAGTGCCGTCTTTTCATCAACAGGTAGTTGCTGATATGCCTGAGCTAAATCTAATTTAGCGAAGACTTTCCCACCCCCCAGGGAGTGGAGGAGATGCTGCATCACTGGCACTGGATATGCGTTCTGCTGTAGGGCGTGGTTCAAAGTGGCCCAGTAGTCCCCACAAATTCGGATTGACCCATCTGGCTTAATGTTACGATTGGGGTTTCCCAGGGGGAGTGATCGATGGGCTCTAACACCCCTTGAGCTATCAGTTTGTCGAGTTGTTCGTCGATTTTCGACTTTAAGGCAAACGGAACTCGATGGGGCTTAAGTCGGATGGGAGCTATCTTTGGGTCTAGACTGAACGAAATCGGGGTCCCCTTGTACTCGCCTAAGCTGTCTGCAAAGACGTCCCTGAACTCATGGATGAGGTCTCCCTCCCAGTCACTTCCGCTGACTTGGTTTATGCCGGCCACTTCAATGCCGAGTGGCGCGAACCATTGGAGGCCTAGTAGGCTAGGCCTGTCTCTATCGATGACAGTTAGTGGTAAGTACGCTGTGTGCTTCTTGAAGGAGACTCGGACTCGGCAGGAACCAACGACGGGGATTCGATTCCCTTGGTAGTCCTTGAGGATGAGTCTTTGGAAGCGGAGATCTTGGCGTTGAATCGTGGGGATGAGTTGTTTAAGGGTCTTCCAGGACACCATCGAGAGGGACGATCCCGAGTCGACTTCCATGTGGCAAGGCTGGTTCTCAATGGCTACTGTGATTCGTATTTTCCTAGTGTCTAAAGCTGAGGCGTGACCGATAGTGATAGTATGGTGAGCCTCTTCTCTCTGCAAAACTCAATTTCTGTAGGAGTGTTTTACTGGCTCTCGCCTTACAGGACGGTTTCCTGTCGATTGGCGATAGTTAGTCCCTTTTGAGGCCTGGCCGGGTCCTGGTAAGCTTCGGCAGACCCGTCCGATGTGGCCTCGCTTCCTGCACTCATGGCAGAGTGCGTCGCGGAATTTGCATTCGGACCTGGCATGGTTGGCCCCACAGCCAGCGCAAGGGCGTAAAGGCTTCAGGTGGTGGTCCCGGTCAGACCGCAGTTGATGGACCCCTTCTTCGTTGCTGTCTGACGACGAAGAGAGATCCTCATGGTGCGTCGTTGCAGGCTGCCCTTCTGACCTGGATAAAATGTCGCTTGTCGGTGGTGGTACCGGAGCGCGGTTTCGGCGTAGTTGTGCAGCTGACTTCCTGGTTGCTTCTGCTGCAGTAGCATCGGCGATGGCATCAGCAAGGCTGATGTCGCCTTTCGCCATCAGCTTGCTTTGAACGCCTGGTGCATCTAGTCCCAGAACTATGAGATCTCTTAGTGCTTCTTCTAAATCGGTGAATCTGTAGAGGCCTCCCAAATTTCGGAGGTCTGCTATGAAGTCAGCCACACTTTCTCCCTTTCGCTGGTTCCTCTGATAAAACTTGTGCCGTCTCACAAGCGTAGGCACGGTCGGTGTGTAGTGATCTCGTAGGAGAGGTTCGAGGTCGTCCCAATCCATCACCTTCACTTCTCGGGGTTTTGCTAGTGCCTTAGCCATCTTAAATACGGTTGGACCGCAATGCGTCAGGAACACCGCCCGTTTCTTTCCTGGTGTGGCGTCCTTTAAGTTGTTGGTTTCTAAAAACATTTGGAAGCAATCCATGAAGGACTTCCAGTCCTCCTGTACTGGATCAAACGGAGTGGGTGGTACGACGACGCCGGACATGGTTCTGTTGTGTAGCATCGTCTGTCACATGCTCGGTGTTCTTCGAAGTTTCGTTGGTTCAGATGTCTCCACATCCCATCCTCATCGCCAGTGTTATGTTTGGAGCATGGGCGAGAAAGAATGGAGACAAGCCTCTGAACAGTGAACTTCAGCTCTTTATTTACATAGTGACTTCTGGCATCTATAATAGTTTTACCCCGCCTTATATAGGCAAACCCATAACTATTAACCAATAACCAACGAGGAGCGCTAGCTCTTATAACCAATAGGAACTCTCTGTTTAAAGGCCAATCGGATTTCCCGGAGCGGGCCAATCCGATCCGGCCGTTTAACAGCCAATCAGAAGTGCAGGGCCAGAACCCTGCACTTTACTCCAAGCTCACGCTTTATTAAAACTTTATACATTCACAACACTCCTTCCTGAGAAGCTGTTGCTGCTCTGAGATCCATTACATCAGCTCCCCCACAGTAGGCACCATCTCTTACACCAAGGGTCTTCAAACTTGGCAAGTTTAAGACTTGTGGACTTCAACTCCCAGAATTCCTGACCCTAACCCCAACCCTAAAATGATTGGAGGAGGAAATCTGGGAGTTGAAGTCCACAAGTCTTAAAGCTGTCAAGTTTGAAGACCCCTGTCTTATACCACCATAGTAACAACTTTGGCACCTATTCTTTGCCATAGAATTACATCTGATATAGACCAACCTTCCTTAACCTTAACCTCAAAAATTTGTATTGCTACTCTTAGAATTCTCAACTGGATGGCTGTTCTGAGACCTGTAGTCCAATATACAGTATATGGAAGGTTGGTATAACCCTTGCAGCATGGGTGTTATCACCATGAGGCCTACATGTCTGTCTCACTCATACTTGTCTGTTTGCTGCCTGGCTCAGAAAACCAGTTGACTCCAACCTCTATTAGATCTTCTGCAGTTGATGAGATGGGGGTCACATCTAAATCACTGCCTCATTTATATATCATCAAGCTTGGATTTCATCTATAATACTAATACTATTGCTAAATTTGCAGATGATACAACAGTGGTGGGACTTATCTCTGGGGGGGGGATGAGTCTGCCTACCAAGATGAAGTGGACTGATTGCTTTCGTGGTGTGGAGACAATAACTTGGTCCTCAACACCAATAAGACCAAGGAGCTTATAGTGGATTATAGAAGGAACAGATCAGACATCCAGCGCTTGCTTATCAATGGAGACCGAGTGGAGCAAATGGCCAATTTTATGCTTTCTGGGTGTTACCCTAAAAGAGGACCTGACCTGGTGTGCCCACATTGCAGCTCTGGTCAAAAAGGCCCAGCAGAGATTATACTACCTGAGACTTCCCAGAAAACAACAACTGAATGAGAAACTGCTGGTGACCTTCTACCGCTGCACCATAGAGAGCATTTTAACATACTGCACTTCTGTATGGTTAGCCAATTGCACAGTGGCAGATAGGAAAGCACTCCAGAGGGTTAATGTCATTGCCCAGAAGATCACTGATTGCCCTCTCCCCTCTTTGGAAGAGCTTTATAGCTCCCGCTGCCTTAAAAAAGTTCAAAATATTCTCAAAGATCCATCTCATCCTGGGCACCCTTGTTTTGAACTATTACCATCTGGCAGACTGTATAGAATAATAAAAACAAGGACAAATAGGCTGAAAAACCGCTTCTATACCAGGGCAGTAGCTCTTTTGAATTCTGCTATATAATGCAGTGTTGGTGTAGTGTTGGGGATTTTCGGTTCAATGTGTGAAGGGTGAAGGATGTGTGTTTGTGTTTATTTTCATGGTCATGTTCATGATGTGCTCTGAAGATGATGTTTGATGGTGCAATGACAATAAAGTGAACTAAATGAAACTATAAAGGTATCCCACATGTAAGGAAATTGAAGGTTGTTCATCTCTGTAGGTTAGAGAGGGTTCATCTAGTGGTGAAAGATTGGCCTTTTCTACTGTATAAAATGGCAACCACTCCACAAATTGACTTATGACTAAGAGATCTTGAGTGGATGGGAAGATTATTTACCAACAATGAGCCATATGCTATTTCTATCTGAGACAGAATCTCTGGAACTCCCTCTTCACCCATAGTCAAAGATTGGTAGAATAATTAGCAATTAAAATTAAGAATATGACTTGGACTACATTTTTAAAAATATCTGTTGAACAGGGCACTTTTAGTATAGGGCAGAGATGGCGGGAGGAGATAGCCATGGGAGGAATTGGAGGCAGTTCCTTATCTTATTGAAGGCAGAGAAGAACCAAGCTTGGGTTGGGTTGGCTTGGAATTTGTTTAATGATGGCAATGGTGAGTGCTAGAATTACCATTGCTAAGCGATGCAATCACTTGATGTCACACTTTATGACTGTATTTTCTTAAAGACAGAAATTCTGATCCAAATTGTGGTCATAGGTTGGGGACTACCCATTCCTGATTTTGGCCAGTACCTGAACTTTG
Source organism: Hydrophis major (assembly GCA_033807585.1). Lineage (NCBI taxonomy): Eukaryota > Metazoa > Chordata > Lepidosauria > Squamata > Elapidae > Hydrophis > Hydrophis major. The sequence continues at coordinate 182,909,469 of CM066328.1, forward strand.
AATGGCATCAAATTTGGCTGTTTGGCTTTCCTGCACTTGCCTAGATGGAGGCAAAGATAGAACAGTCTACTTCCTTTTATAGTAAAACAAGCATGCCTGATTCAGAAGGCATCATCTTCTCTGGAATAATGAGTTGGGAGGGTGGAGTGGAATCCCAAAATAATAATGAGATTCAGAACTTTATATTTGGATGAAGTCATTGTGCTGGTCAGACAGTATATAGTTAATTGATAGTTGGTAGTGGACTTTATAATTCCAGGCGGGGAGTGTGCTGGTCAGATAGTATATAGTTAATTGGGAATTGGGAGCTGTCCCCTTAAGGGAATGCCTCATGGTAAACGTAGTCAATGCCTCTTGGGAAATGTAGTTCATGTCATGTGGTCACATCTGTAATCCTGATTGGTCACTGAATTGACCCTTGGTTGGGTTTGAGGAAGTTTCCTTTATTCTTGCTTGGACCCCAGCATCATGTGGTGTCTTTCCCTTTGCTCCATCATTATGGGATGAAGATAACTATATTTTTACACTAGGAAGATAACTGTGCAAAGATTGGACATGATATGAACCTCAACCTAACTGTGAGTTATACCTTGAGGATGCCTATTACAATGCAATAAAGAAACTTTGTATGGAAGTCTTTGTATAGTTTATCTGTCTTCATATTCAACCAGAAAGTTAAGTTAAAGACAGAACAGTCAGGTTATTTCCTTGCTACAAAGTGATACTAGAACAAGAAATGGGTAATTTTGACATGCTGACTGAAAGCTTCATTTCAACTCTCTTGCCTCACAATCAGGAGAATGTGAATTCAATCCTAAGCAGAGACAGATATTTCTCTCTCTGGGCACAATGAGAATGTATCTGCTGAACAAAACTCTGCATTGACAATAGGAAGGGCATCTGGCCATTAAACACTCTGCTAAATACATTTATTTGCCCAGATTCCACCCCCCAAGGGATTATGGGGTCATTAAAAGATGATGATGATGATGATGTTGAAGATAGATAGATAGATAGATAGATAGATAGATAGATAGATAGATAGATAGATAGATAATTATTTATCTTGGGCTCTACTATCCGTAGTACCCATTGGTCTCTTCATAAGAAACCCACCAAGAGGTGCCAGCCAATGGTAATTTGTGATGTAATCTTAGGAGTTATTAATCATGATCACAATGAGTGATCATATTAACTTTTGTTAATTATAATTTTAAGTCAAATTTAATTTTTGCCCTGGCTATGCCTACTTCTGACAATGTTGTCCCATTTTATCTCTAAGTCCTGAAATCATTGCATGAACCTACTTTAAAGAGTATAAACTCCTATCCTCCGATGAGCTTTCAGTTCTATAAAATGACTGTCATACTTTTCCAAGACTAGCTGGAGGAAGTACTATTAATTTGGCTGCTCATTGTACAATCTAAGATGAGCCAACTTGGAAGTAAACCCAGTGAGTTCACAGGGTTGTGGGTATTGCAGATTCCTGCCATAATAGCAGAGAATGTAAAAGCTCTACAGGTGAACTTGTTGTCGGCTCCCTTTTGGATGTTTATCTTCTAAGTCAGCCTGAATATATCTTTCTACCAGGAAAATGCAATACAAAACACTTATCTGGTTGCTATTTCTCAACTCATGTTAAGTTATTTCTTGTTATCATTTCACAAGCTGATACAGCTGCTGGGATCAGCAATTTCAGAAGTGTGATGTCTATTTCCACTGGCAACATATTTTGGTCTTAGATATTTTGGTCTTAAGATATGTATGTTTTCACTCAACTTTGGTTATTTTTTCCAACCTTGGTTGGATAAAGCTCAAGAATAAAAGTCAGCTGAATCCATGAAACAACGTTCCTGCTTGAAACCTTTTGCCAAATTAAAAGATGACATATGCTGTGAACTAGTTTTCATTTACCCTGGTGTACAGCCCACTGAGCAGAGGAGGAGTTCTTTCATAGTAAATATATGCAAGTTGGAACCAATGGTGGGATTCAAATTCTTTTACCACCGGTTCAGTGGGCATAGCTTGGTGGGTGTGCTTTGCACGTGCTTTGCTTGTGCACAGAGGCTTTCCTACTGACCTTCTCTTGCACTCCTGCACTCTCCCTTTGTCTTCAACAGCTGACGCATGGCAATCCCCTGTGCCGCGCAATGCAGTTGAGTGTCAAAAGCAGGAAATAAAGGTCAGTATAGAGCCGGGGTGGGCAGGTGGGCCCAGCAGCTGATCATCAGAGCGAACCAATTCGCTCCCAGATGATCTTCTGAGCTACCAGTTTGACTAAACCAGGCCAAACCGGTAGTATCCCACCCCCTGGATGGAACCCAGAGAACCATTTCATCTCTTACATCGAAAACTGCCATATTGCCAGCCGATTGTACATTTAACTTAAAAACTAATCAAGGATTCTTCAACATTGTCTTGATTATCTTCAGAGGTTTTCAATATGCTGTTATCTATGTTTACATTACAGATAATATCTTTATCTTGGTCCAATTGTTGCTTACACTTCATTGGTTTAACTGAGCCAGCAGTTGAGCACCTAAACCAACAGGCATCTCTCAACTAATTAAACAAATGCCTGCCAAGAAAGGATAAACTCATTAGATCAGGGATGTCAAACTTTCAGCCTGCGGCCCAGATGCATCATGTGCTGGCCATGTGTACACCCAGTTTAGTGAAGGGGGGAAAGTCCCAATACCAGTGGTGGTATTCTACCAGTTCAACCCCGTTCTGCCGAGCTGGTAGCGGCAATGAGCAGTGAAGACGGAACCGGTTCTCTCCAATGCTCTGTGTTGGGCCCACCCACCTGCCCAGGCTCCCATACTAACCTTTATGTCCTGCTTTTGAGGTGCAGCTGCTTTGCACAGCACAGCAATTGCCATGCGGCTGCTGCTGAAGCAACGGGGAGAATGCAGGATTGCAGGAGGTGACTCAAAATGCCTCTGCGCCTGCGCAAAGGGTGCGTTTGGCATGCACGCATGCCAAGTGTGCCCACCAAGCCATAGCCACCGAACCGGTGGTAACAGTTTTTGAAATGCACCACTGCCCAACACATCACGTGATGATGCCGTGATGATGTGAGTTTGACACTCCTGCATTAGATCACGGGGTTTCATCCATTTCTGAAGCAAGCAAAGCAGGAAAAATTCTCATGGTTTTCCTAAGGGTGGCAAACTTTGGGAAACTTGTCTTGAATCCAAGAAAATGTTCAAAGACAATATTATGGGATCAAAGAGAAACATATCACTCATGAGATAGTAAAAAGTCATTAACCAGAAATGTTTTCTATTATTGCTGCGAAATAAATCTTCTTAAGATGCAGCTAGTTTCCCTTCTCCACTGTCCCATTTCAGTAAAACATTAACACATCTCATGTTCTATATGTAGCCATTTCTCTTGCAAGAATGGAGAGTCTATTGTCCTCCACAGATGACTCAACTACTACTTTTACAGTCTTAATCAGCTTTGAGGCTGTAAACTCCCTGGCTATTGGGGAGGGATGCTGGGTGTTGTAGTTGAAAGGTACTTGAAGTGCCACAAGTTCCCCATCTCTAATGTACTCTCACAAAGGTAGGCCTTTTTAGGTTGCTTCCTCAGCTACATATCCATAGTCTCATCACAGGCATTGTGGCTGACTACAGGTGTGGGTGGATTACAGCATTCTTCATCATTGGCTGGGCTAATAGGGATGTTAGGAGTCATAAATCAGCATTTGGATGACTGCAAGTTGACTATTCCCAGAGTACAGTTTTCACATGTTTACTTTCTGTTCCTTGTAGCCAAACTGAGAAAGCTGTCACGAGTATGTTTTCAAACAAATAAAGACTTATGCAGAGGTTGGTGGCTGATTCAGACTCTAATGGGAGCAAAGATGGCATTCATTTTCCTTCCAAAGAACAATTGTAGCCAGGTTGAATTCTCAACCCCTTCCCCCAGCTCAGAAAAGACAAAGTCGTACGAGGACAAAGACATTAATAATGTCATATCTAGTTTGTTTCTCAAAATGATGAGTCTGAACCAAACCTCCTAGAGGAAAGTCACATTTCACGCTCTGATCTGCCACTGCCTATATTTCTTCCACAAGCCTGCTTATTTCTGGTAGAAATATAATAATGTTAATCTGTCGGGAAATCCAGAGCCAAAAATACCCTACTGCATTTATAACCATCCCTGGCTTTATTCAGATATAACAGCAAACCATTGTTAAGTGAAAGAAAGTTCAAGTCATGAGTAGCCTTCTTTTTCTTTCCCTGGTGCAGGTGGACTGGGATTGCAAGTGTTTGCTTTCATTTCCAGGGAACAAGGTTGGTTGATAATAAGGTTCAGACACTGTACTAATTCCTAACATGGTTTGTTTGGGTTAGTAGATTGTAGGTTATAAACATGGTAGGTTATAAAGCATTGTTTACAGCTTACATGAATCTACCCATTGTGACTTATTCAACTAATCATGGTTAAGATAGACCATAACCTTATCTGTTATGTTCCAAATGGGAAATACTCTGCATTATGACTATGGCATATCTGAACGTGCCAATCTCCTAGAAACATTTATGATTCTAGGATGGTTTGAATATAGTCTAGTGGTAATTACTCTGAATAAGTCAACCAACTATACTTGGTTTAAAATGGTACTGGACACTTCCAATCTCCCATTCAACGTGCAATCATGAGAATTGAAATTGCCTTAAATAAATAATATTATATGTTGGCCTTGTGTTATCCTGGACAGCTCATTGGAAATTTATCTGTATAAAACTTTAGATCAGGTTTGTCAAATCCACAAACTGCAGGTGATCCAGGACAGCTAGTAACGCAAATAATGTGGCCCCATAAGATTATAAACTTTTAATATTATGATTTGATTTATATAACTATATTTCTTTTTTAAATATATATAGATAGATATTTTGGACTTCTTAGTATATCTTCTTATATTTTCATGCACAGAAATAAAACTGAAAGCTATCTTTATGGCAACCTGCTGGTGATCTGAGAATCTATGGGGAAATAGGGAATAAAACCCTAAAACAATTAGCCAGTTCAGTTATCATATTATTATTTAAAAGAACATTAACAACAACAACAAAACAGAGCTAAAACAAAAATGAATAGGCAAAGGGATGTTAGTAATTACTGAGCTTCCTCACTAATTCACGGTCCCTGAGGGGAGGAGGGGAGGCTTGTTGGCACAACCAGCTCTTGAAGGATCTGCAGAAGATTAGAAGAAAGGGAACTATCTGCATCTCAGAGGGATGATATTCCACATATCGGTTTACATTAGAAAAAAAATACTTTTTTGGGGGGGTAAAAGTTTTATTGATTTTAACAACAGACAAAAAACATATAAGACATAAAACATGACATAAAAAAAATAAAAAATAAAAATATTATACCATTCTTCATAAATTTAAAAAGATTCTGACAAAGAACATGTTATTAAGACAAAGAGAAGAGCTGGCAGATTTATTGAAAATTCAAGTTACGAAAAAAGTTAAATATTTGGGGATATATTTGACGTCAAGATGTACTACATTGAAAGAGAATAATTATATTAAGCTTAAACAGCAAATAGCATCCGACCTGAAAAAATGGGAAAACCTACAATTGTCATTGAAAGGTAGAATTTCAACAATCAAGATGAATATTTTACCCAGAATTTTATATTTGTTTCAAACAATACCAATTAGGTTAAGCAAGGATTTCTTCAAAGAACTAAATAAAATTGTGTTGAAGTATATATGGCAAGGCAAGAAAGCGAGAATAAAATTAAAACTTTTACAGGATGCTAGAATTAGAGGAGGATTTGACCTTCCTAATTGGGAGTTGTATTATCAAGCTGCAAACTTAATGTGGGTTAAAGAATGGATAACGTTAAGAAAGACTAGATTGTTGATATTAGAAGGTCATGATTTATTATTGGGTTGGCATGCTTATTTATGGTGTAAGGGAACTAAATCACAGGGTTATTTTAGAAGGCATTATATACGGGAATCGTTATGGTTGAATTGGGAGAAAACTAAGAAACAATGTTATTTGAAAATTCCAGTTTGGTTATCAACTATTGAAGCTTTTTCGTATCCTATAACTTATAAGAAGGAACAAACAGTTAGATATGGGGAAATATTGGATGAAAAGGGTGAACTTAAAATGATGCAAAATTTAGAAGAACAAGGTATAAAGATGAATTGGTTTTCATATGCGCAAATACATGCAAGGTATCTTAAAGATTCTAAAACAGAGTTGAAGCTAAGGGACAAAGGGGTTTCTGGACATTGAAAAACTTAAGAAATTGGAAAACCCTTATTAGAGGTATGGATTTCTGATTATTTAAAATTGATATTGCAAGTGGGAAGGGAGAGAAAAAAAAATTGGAGCAGAAGCTGAAAAAGGAGGAGATTGCCTAGAATCCCAAAGAAAGGTATATGGTAATTGGACCTCTTTGATTAAACATTAACCCCAGAAGGAGAAAGAGAAGAAGGAAGAAAAGTATTAATTTTTGGAATTTTTTTTTGAATTATTTTTGATTAAAAATATTTGTGGTTGTTTTGGGAAAAGTTTCTTTTTTCATGATGGCATCGCTTGTGGATGAACTAAAGACTGAATATCAAAAATATAAAAAGGAAGATACTTTGGGCACTTTGTTTCAATTTTTAGAAATAGCATTATGTACTTATGAAAAGTTGACTACGCAGCAGAAGGACTGGGACAAAGAAGAAGAGGAAGAAGAAGCCATCTTGGATGAACAATGGGTTCTTTCCGGGGAGGAGGAGAAAAAGGATAAGAAAAAGGGGATTTTAAGAATTATAAAAACAACCAAAGAAGAGAAAAATGAGCGGAAAGGTGGAGGCAAGGTTAGAAAGCAAAGGAAAGGGAGTAAGAAAAGGGAGGAGGAAAGACAAAGGGGTAAAAAGGGCAAGGAGAAGAATAAGCAAGAGAGAAAGGGGGGGAGGAGAAGCCTCAATGGGGGGAAGCAAGATCTAAAGAAAAAAAGTTTATTCAGAGACAATGGGTGAATTTAATTAAGGATAAAAGAGGGATTCTGGAGGGTACATAAGATTGTGTTTTTTATATGTGTATTTAGAGTATAAAATTCATTGTGTAATTTTAGAATCTATTAAACAGAATCCCAAGAAAAATTGTTATATGAAGTACTTTTAAGTTAGGGTAATGAGTTATAGACATTACTCCAATTGGTGTATAGGAGAAGTATAATAAAAGAAAAAAGATGAATGGATAGTTGGAAATAGAACAGACAAAGAATATTATTGAAAATGGTAATAAGATATGAAAGGATATATAAAGGTTTTGTTATGGTTTTTTTTTTTTTTTGGATTTTGTATATTGAAAAAAGGCAAAAAAAATTTAATTAATAAGAAATAATTTGGATGAAAAGGAGAAGTTGGGACAAGATATGAAGTTAAATAGATAAAGTATTGATACAATAATTTGGAATTGTTATGTTCTATTGGTTTTCTTCTTTTATTATTTTTTCTTAGAAAAGAACTTATAAGCTGTTATGCCTTGTGCATTGTTTATATAAAATTGATAAAAATGGTTTATATATATATAAAAAAAAGAAAATGATAATAAGATATGGAAGGATATATAAAGTGAATATGATGTTTGAATTTGTGTCTGTGTGAAGAATTTCAACCCGGGATCAGACAACCTTCAGAAAAGATCTTTTAGTTTTGTTTATGTTTTACTGTGTTTTCTGTAAAATTAATAAAATTTGTTTAAAAAAAAAAAAAGATTCTAAAACAGAAGGATTTTATGATAAATTGACTGACTTAGGATTTTGACAGGTACTGATGAAAAAGTGATTAAAAAACTATATAGTTATTTGTTGGAAATTAAATTAGAGGAAGAAAAAGTTAAAGAAACAATGATTGCTTGGGGGAAGAATTTTGGATATGGGATTGATTTAGAGAAATGGCAAAAATTGTGGTCACAAAATTATAAAATGACAATGTCAACAGCATATAAAGAAAATTTGTATAAGATGTTTTACAGGTGGCATTTTCCCCCGACAAGAATAGCAAGAATGTTCAAGAATAAATCTGAAAAGTGCTGGAAATGTCATCAGATACCTGGCTCATATTACCATATGTGGTGGACTTGTGAGGAGGCCAGGAAATATTGGACTAGAATTCGCATATGGTTGGAAAAAATGATAAAGAAACACATAGATTTGAAACCAGAGATTTTTTTATTGGGAATCGTACCTGATATATATAATAAAAATTTAAAGTATCTGATTGTAAATGTATTAACAGCAGCTAGGATTGTATTTGCTAAACATTGGAAGAGTGAGAAAATACCATTAGAGGAAGAAATTATTAAGAAATTATTGGAATGTGCTGAAATGAGTAGATTGACATTTGAAATTAGAGAACAAGAAGATAAACAATTTTATGAAGTTTGGGATCTTTTTTATCAATGGTTAGATAATACAATATGATAAGAGAATATTTAGAAATTTAGGAAATAATGAATATATAATTTTTCTTGGTTTTGATAATTTTTAAGAATATTTTATTAAGATAGACTTAGTATGATTTCATGATTTGTCATAAAATAATTTAACTTAATTATAGTTATCTCGCTTAAGTATGAATTAGTAAAATTATAGTCAAATGATTGTTCAATAATGATATTGGGATATTTTATTGATGATTGATAATGTGAGTTATTATGTAATATAATTATTCTGATGACTATGAAATGGATGCACAAAGGGAGTGGTAAACCAACCGATACACTGTAAATTTATGAAGAATGTTAAGAAAAAAAATACTTTTTAAAAACAGCAGTTCTCTTCTAATTTAGGAGAACAAAGCAGATGTCAAAATGGCTGGAATTCTTTACATCAGCCAAGATTGAAGGAAGTACCATGATAGGATTCAATTTCTCAAGAGGATGAAAGGGGCTCAACCTCAGATGATAATATTTTTCTGAAACAAAGGTGTGCGGGGGAATGATGAGATGAGGAATAATGGTCTTGGATCTATTCCAACAAAAGCTGCTCCAACCCAGAGACTGATGCTGAATCCTTTTGTAGCTGTAATTATGACCAAGGCTTCCTGAGAACCTAATGAAGCATATGCTTAGTCCAAACAACTCCCTTTTTATTTCAATGTTTCAATGTTCATTCCCAGCCTGTATTGAGTCCCAAACAG